>DWLO01001296.1:0-15472 GCA_018245335.1 Dalla quadristriga
TTTCCGGTTGCCATCTGTTCTAACTGGTACTAATTAAGAAGGAATGTATCAAAACATTTACTTAAAATGATAATAAGCCTAAATTAGAGCCATAGAACATTATATTACATAAATTATTTTCTACATCAATGGTTTTCTATCATTCCTACATTACATATGTTGTGGTGATTGATTGAACTTGTTAATATATATTATTCTTTAATCAATAATCACATTTTATTATATTTAATACTACATACGATATATCCATACACGAACACATTAGTTCTTTTTATACATTTCAATTTCAAGCAACAGAAAAACGTAGGTATTACCAGTACGTAGGCAACAGAAAAAAATAGGATTCTGGATTGAGAATTTCCGGACCTAATAGTAAATAATACCAGTATTAATCATAGGGCACTCAAGACATTTCACTGGATTTCTATGACTTTTTCAATGTTTTCAATAGTAAAGGTTGTCTGGAAAAGTTCGCTGCCTAGCGATAAGACCGCCTAATGTGTAAATTCTATTTATTTTTTTATTTTTTACTGTATTCTCTTTTTTGGTGCACAATTACAAATATGTATTGAATTGTACTAAATTTATGTGCATTCAAATGAAAAGTGGTCTCATTTATTTGTAGATTTCATGCATTTCATTTATTTTATAAAAGTAAAGAAGTAACGTATTTAATATAGACATGGTCAAACACATAAAAAACTAATCTTATAAGGGTTATAATTGGACTAGGGAACCCTAATAAATTAATAAACTCAGGCGGATTTACTTTAAAGCCAAATTTATGTACACTAGCTGTGCCTGTGTTTTTCATTTGCTTTTCTCAGCAGATAAAACATTTTAAAATTCAAAATGGTTTTAAGCTACAAAGTTTTTCTTATTGTTAAGTGCATTTAGCACTATCGCTAAGATACTTGCGATAAGATCTGTTTTTAGTGATACCAAGCAGTAACAATAAAACTACAAACATATATACAGAGAGACGCTTTAACATAGACATGAGTAAAACAACTATAATTATGAATATGCTCTGCACACTTACAATCCCTAAAACATTGCTTTAAAAAAAACTTGAGTTACTAACTTTCAATGTCAATCGCAAATCAAGGTTTCCAGCAATGTAAATACTACCAGACAAAAATTCATTACCTGATACAGTGTAATTCTGAAAATATAACTAATACATTTCTAAAAGGAAAATAAATTTTGCTCAGTACGAGAATATGGTGGTCTGGAAAAAATCACTGAGCGATCAGCGATCAGACCACCCATGTTTCAATTTAGGTATTATTTGATATTTTTTGTGGTGTACAATATTAATAATAATAATGCTATTAATGATGCTATGGTACAATTATCAAATCCTCTCAATTATAGCTTTCTAGAGATGTAGTCTACTTCATGACATAAACAGCCGCATACAGAAGGAAGATGCAGCTTAGCTTCTAAAACACTTTGATTATATAAATAACAAACACAAATTAATGGGAATGGAATATGCTGGAAATATAAATGTCATGGAATGGCACTGCCTCTTCACAAATACTTCAAATCAAATATGCCTAGGCTGGTGGACGAAGTGCAATTTTTGGCATTCATTCGCATACGCTTTTAATAGCAAAATTTATAATGAAAGTGATAAAATTGCAAATACAAAATATGATAGCACTTTTTCCATGAACTAAAAAGTTATTGAGATACAGATACTGGATCCGACAGTTCAGACTGATCGGTGTGCTCAGAGGTCATGTGAGCCTCTGTTTGCACATGATACTCAATGCTTTGGACATTGCATAAGATCTCTGCCTTGCATTTGAGGCAGTACACCTTGTTCTCAAACTCATACGCGAGGTAGTTACCAGGAGAGATCCCGTGCTCTTCTGTGAACTGCTCCATCTTCACGAACCAATCTGTGTGGTACTCGTCAGTCTCTATGTGGTCCATGATTGCGTGTACTGAGTTTGCGATGTACAGGTCGCAAATCTTGCACCACAGCTCCTCGTGGCCTTCGACTGGAAACAGCCCGTTCAATGGCTTAATGGTGTCTGCGAGGTTGAAGTGATGGTCCTGGTGGTTGACGTGTTGCTCGATGTTCTGCAGTGTGCAGGGTATCGCGACCTGACACGGCTCGCAGTAGACGTCATCCGTCTGGCATGCCAGAAAACCCTCGACGAGAATGAATTCTCCATTAGTCAAGTCATCCAGCGCCGCGAGCCAGTTCGCGTGGTCTTCTTTTTCAATATGCTGCGCAATCGATTCATCGTCCGGTATTATCGATTCGCAAAGCTTACAATACACACCCTGGTTTGAGCCATAGCTGATTCCGTTCTCGGCAATCATCTCCATGATCTCGATGTGTTTAACCCCGTTGTTATGCTCTTCGATGCATTTGTTCGCCTTCGGGATATACACACCGCAGAATACGCAACGCACTCGCGTCTTGGTGCTCTCCACGATTCCGTAATAAGTACCCGTTTTCATTGTTAATGGTGTTTCGGCTCTTTTTTGCACGGATGCTAATTAAAATCACTAAGTACCAACAATTTCGTATGTTCGAAACTTTAATTTTACCTTCTTGCTTGACCGGATTTTACTTGATTGATTTTCTCATTTATTCTGAAAGGTGGCTAGCTTGACATGCGACCATAGATTAAAACTAACGCACGGAACAGAGTCAATAAATAATTAGCAGACTGCGGCTGTCGCAGCTTTGCTCGCGTGCTCGCATTGTTTTCCCCTTAACCCTAGCGAAATGAACTGTAATACACGAGAACTCAAGTACAAAATCCTCGACTCCAGCATGTCCAATCAAGTCGAGGTGACGCCGACAGCCGCAGTTGGAGTGTCGCCGGCCACCGACTGCCGTCGAGTGTAGTTAAATAGTTTTCCTCAATATGATATTTTAGCCAACATTTTACGTATATAGGTATATACCTACTTATTTTGTAAACATAAATTATTTAAAATGTGTTGTTACCGACAATGACAATTTGTAATATAAATCACATGAATGCGGAAGAGAATGATGTTTTGATACAAACAATGACAAACTCGTAAAGAATTTCTCAAAAATTGAGGTAGGTAAACAATAAAACGAAAAAATCTTAGCAGTTTTTACTTGTCTTAAAAATATCTAACGATTCGGCAAGCAACCCGAAAGAAGAAGAACAAACCTAATCATAATATTAAAAGAGAAACCGCAACAATAGAACCGCATTGCAACAACTAAAAACAATCAAATCTCAGAATACAGATTCTGAGAATCAATCGTAAGTAAAACAATACAAGCACGACCGCTCCCTCCCGTACCAACCGGTCTTTCATAGAACTTTTTTGAAAATTGCAAGTGTCACTGTCAAATTTATGTCACATTTAGTTGGTATATCAGGTATATGTCAAAAAGTACCTTTAGTAAGTAGTATTATTATCGTCTTTCTTGGACAAATTTATGGAGGATCTACACGAATACTCGGTAAAAATATATGTATAGAAAGTCCTGTTCGTTAAAACAAGTAAATAGCCTCCTCAGCCATGTCCCTCGAATCAGAAGATGAGGTTTATGTGGTAGAAAACGTCACGGAACTCTTGGAAAAGTTCACAGTAAGTATTTTCTCTAATAAAATAATCGCTGATTAAAAGGTAGTGATTATTTATTTACTTGTTTATGAATTAAAACAGTTAATTTTCGACTTGCGCTTAACATTAAAATCAATAAGAACTTCGAACTCTTTATGAGAATTTTAATGTGTATCATTCTTACAACAGGCGGTTGCTTCCGAAATCTTTTATTTAGGATTAAGTACGAGAAACTACTCAATGATACATTACATGAACACTGAAAGGAATATGCACTTGCACTCCCTGTAGTAACAGTGCTACACAGTTTTTTCTTTAATATCATGAAAATTATTAATTATATTAGTTATATTTAAAAAGGTTGTTCAAAATTGTTCAACACCTAGTTAATGAGTTCAATGCTCATGTTAAATGTAACATGCCAAGTCTATGTACATAATGGTGGATGTTAACTTGGCTGCAATCCATTTGTGGACCACTGCAGAACTCAAGTCCCTCCTCATAACTCACTCGTGTGCATTGATGGAGGTGTTAGGGGCCAACCCGAGAGCACCCGGCGGTAACCCTTCCAATATGGCTAAGACAGGCATCGCATAACATGGACAATCTGTTCCGATTGACTAACACTTATTTTAATTAATTTCATCTTCTCCAGCAGGAACTTGAGCAGTTATATGCAATAAGAGATTTATATTTCGAACATCACCCACTAGAAAAAGCTGGAGAAAAACATAGAATTGTTAATGAAAAACAGAAGCAGCTTCTGGAGAAGTTTGAGAGTCTTGATGGTATGTACTCATTATCACAACCCGTCCCCGACCAAATACTGAGCACTTGTCGCCTCTCAGGTTGAGAAGGATTAGGCCATAGTCTACCACACTGAACACATGCAGATTGGCAGACTAACTGCCTTTGATAATATTAGGAAGAACTTTCAGGCATGCAGGTTTCCTCAAGATGTTATTCTTCACAGTTAACAATAATAAATATGGATTTGAACACTGGACCCAAAGTAGGATGCCGGAGTCTCACCACTAACTATCACTGCTTGTGTGAACAAAGTCTTATCGTTTACATAAATATTTTCCCCAGCTGGGAATCGTACCAAGGACCCTTCGCTCGGCAGTCAGTTAAAAAAGTTATACTTCAATAATTGTTTCAGTGGACACCCAGATTCCGTTCTCCCTCCGAGGACAATTCCTCTACCTGAAGGGGAAGTGTTACAACATCACATCCGTGTATGACTCACGAGCGACCCAGTGTCTCAGCAAAGCAGTGAAGCTGAACCCTCACCTGGTGGACGCTTGGAATGAGCTTGGGGAGTGCTATTGGAAGAACATGAACATCAAGGAGGCTAGGGCGAGCTTTGAAGGCGCTTTAAAACAGGTAATCTTAAATCCAACTTTAGAAGTAAGTTTCTAATGGGGAAACTGAGCAGTGATATAAGTAGGTTAATAGGTAAATATAAAATTTCTATGCAAACTTTGCTGTATGCAAGTGTGAAGGAGCTACCCACACTACATTTTGAATATTGATTATTATTAATAATCAGGATTAAAAATTGCCATTTTAATGATAGTGGAAAGGAGGGAGGGGCTACCCCCAGTGCATTAATAATAATCAGGATTCAAAATCCTTGTTGTATCGTGCACATTTAATAACCGATAACAGAGATCGTTGTATCGCGTGCAAACAAGACCATACTTCTTGAGCGACTAAACTAAACCTGTGACCTTGTTCAGATATTGAGATAACGCGAGATAGGCAAGTTACGTATCTTTCGAAATTGAATGAATCTAAGGCAATAATAAATGTAAATAATTAAACGTCATAAAAATTTGTGTTCTACCAGGAGCGGAACAAACTCACACTTAGAAGTCTATCCATAATGCTAAGGCAAGAGACGAAAGCCATGAAATTCGAGGACTCGAGAGCGGCCATGATGAAGAGCGTAGATCTAGCCAAAGAGGCAGTGGCGCTGGACCTGAAGGATGGGACGTCGTGGACGGTGTTGGGTAACGCCTACCTCTGCCAATACTTCGAGGTTTCCCAAGATCCAGAAATTCTGAAGCAAAGTATGAGCGCTTACAAGCAAGCGTGGCTGGACCCCATCGCGAAGGGACAGCCTGATCTCTATTACAATAAGGGCATTGTAAGTATTTTTGTAAGCCCTTTACCGTCAGCTTGATTCGCAAGCTCAACTTCGCCCAGTGTGCTATGGAGAGGTGATGCTCGGTATTTCGTTACGTGACCGAATCAGAAATGATGGCAATCGAACAAAAGGTTACTGACATTGCTCGCAGAATAAGCTCAAGTGGCAATGGGCAGGCGACGTCCTTCGAAAAACTGATCTGTGAGGAAGAAGGATTCTCGAATTGAGACCACGACACGAATAAAGAAGAACCGGTTATCCTCTGACCAAGTGGACGGATGACTTAAAGAAGACAGCGGGAAACCGCTGGATTCAGAGGACCGGGTGGAGTGGTGTTGATTTTTAAAAGCTGATGTATGGATGGATGGAAGTATTTTTGAATGGTTGTACGTAAAAATACACATCGCACCCTTAATTATATACTGGCTTGACTCAAAAAAGTTGATTTTTGGGAAAACGCAATAAACCATTTTGTAATTTTGTCCGGTGCAAAAACACATTAGAACGAAAGAAAGCCATGTTACGCTGAGTTAACAAAAACGGCGAATTTGGTTGTAATTTCAATTTGAAATCATAGATGACGTTAACAAACGCCTGTGTGTATGCGTAACTCAATTCGAGCCTGTCTTATAAGGTCTGTACATCATTAAGTGTGCGATATTGCCTAATGCCAGGGGCGGCTTAACCTATAGTGCAGGGTGTGCAGTGCACACGGGCGCCGCCGTATCAGGGGGCGCCGCGGCGCTCCCTGAGACAGGTAAGAGCATCGTCTTGGACAAAATCAATGAGTGTTATTCTGCCGTCATAAGAAGAAAGGCCGTAACTAATACCATACTGTAATTGTCATCGCAAACGGGCGCTACACGAGCTAGAGCTGCCCCTGGTGGGTAGCGTCCAGTCACTGTTGAGCATCCTAAACGATTTGATTTCTGCGTTGTCACGTGTGTTGTGGAGTGTTTGGTAGCTGCATATAGCTTCCGAAAATCAGGCAAGACGTCGATCGCCCATTCTAAAAGTGGCATGTTTGCTAGGGCCCTTAGTTCTGTACCCATTACTTGTTTGAGATAGCGTAGGTACCTACCATGGACCAATTAATATTTCTATGGTAGAATAACTAAGCTAGATAAACTACTAAATAGCTGTTTATGATCTTTTGTGACATAATATTTTTTAGGAAATGTAAGTACCTAGTTCGGCAGTTTTGTAGAGCGCCAAATAGCGGTTGATAATCTAAAAATAATATAGTGCCAAATAGCTATGATCCTATCGCCCAGGGATCTTCGTTTTTTTTCTTCATAAAATAGGCGGCAGAGTGCACCGAGAGAGCTTTTCGATGCCGTGAAGACCTAACAATAATACTAATAAGTATTTGAGGAAGTATAAAGGTATTTTATACGAATAAAACACGTATCGTGGAAATCATTTAATTTTATTGCTCCACAAGGTACTTAAAAGCTTTTATTTTCAGATAAAACACTTCGAAACCACACGTCACGAACATGTGTGTGCATAACAGAATTATTTGTTTTATTCATACCTTAATTAACCCTCTAATCTATCAGGTACATTTAATATAAGAACTGTTCACTGCTACCGTCGTATCGTACGAGATATGGGATGCAAAAAAACTGGTTTTTTTACGCAAATTATTTCTGATATAAACACACAATTCACAACTTAGCTGTTTCCTTGATCATACTATTCCTCAGTCGCAAATAAAATAGTAAATATACAACTATGTAACTATATTGTTAATCCGGCACTGAGGTACAGGCAGGTTCTACGTACTTATAGTTCAACAAGGTTTTTTAGACCATCACTTGGCTGCTTGGCGAGGGTCTTTTTGTTATAGATTAGCGGTCATTGGAAGCTCTACTTTCAGCTTTCTGGTAGTCCAACGCTGAACTCTAGTGTTTGGGTCTGGGGTTATAAGCGTGTAAGGCAATGTAACAATTTACTTTATTTAGATTAGCAACATCCTCTTCACTGAATCTGTACCTACCTATTTTGTAAGATGCAATTTTTTTTCAACTGAGCAGTGTTATTGACACGTATGATGCTAGTTATTGTATCCATTCACGTATATTTCGTTAGGTACCTTTTTAATATTTATACACGTTAAACTTTAAACTCCGATCAATGTTTAACGTAACCTAAAGATTACATAGGTACGTTACGAAGCTAGGGACATCAACCGATAATATTGTGGTCCAAAGAATATGAGGTATTCAACTGAATAAGGCGCGGCTTACACCATACAGCTAAGGCCTCTTATCGAATAAACAAGCTGGAAATGGTGAAACGTATGATAAGTAAATGAAGCCGAGATCTGTCTGATAATATAGGTAATAATTCTGACGATTTTTTAATCTATTTCAACACTTTTTTCCGTCACAGCACTACCATGTGTTCCGTAAATGTAGCTTAAAGATTATATCCACAACACATAATTAATTAGGTTTCTAGCATTTATAATATGCAGATCCGGAGTACAGGTACAGTGGCGACCCCTATACTTATCATGCCTACTGCCATCCTTGAGATTACCCGGCATTTATTGGCACAAAAAAAAAAGACTGCTTTTTTTATAAAGTCTATTCCTAAGATTTATTAAGCCTAGGTTTTGCTTAGTACCTGCATAGTAAGTAATTTATCACTATTCAAGTAAGAATCGTCTCGATTATAGGAATCATCAGTTCCATAAGAAAAACAGATGCATAATTTTTCATTATTTAAAATGTATTTTTCGCTAAAACTAGTTTTACTTCTTTACAATCGTTCCATGCGGCAGTAAGTACATATTTTTGTGACAATCATGGTACATATTAAATGAATACAAAGAGTCAATGTATACATACTGTAATGATAGAAAAAAACCATAGTATAATCAGATAGGTACATCAGACGATTTGTAATCCACATTTTGCGACTGCTACGTAAGGGTTTTTTTCAAAAATGTACAGTTCATATAACAATCATACACTGAGATCACAGGAGTTCGTCATACCCTGGCAAATTATCGACCGCGCTTCAACCATGTCTCTTTATTTTCTGCTCAATTTGTACGAAAGCAATCAGTCTCTTCTTCGATTGCCTAGTCGCCGAAGGGGGTAAGAAAGGCCCCGTAAACTGCTCAGTAAAAGAGCAGAGGTCGCCCCCTTGGATGATCTTTTTTTTTTTTTTTACTGCTGAATTATAGAAGACAGTGGGAGATCGCTAGATTCTAGATAATCCAGCAGAGAGATTCAATCTGACAGAAAAAAACAGATCCTAAGTTATGTCGAAAGTGTAGTTGTGGGGGGAATTCGCAGAATTTTTATTTAGTTTATTCAATACAATATTGCTACATGTTATCCACCAACACTAGCGTTGGCAGCGTTGGAGAGGATTCTATGGGCCTCCCCTACTGGGAAGCGAGCCCGTTCATTAAGTCATCCATAGCGACGTTTATAGACTAAATCGTATGTTATACCTATTTCAAAGGCAACTGAACTAAATAAGTAAAACAAGAATCAAAAATAAGAGACAGGTATATTTGCGCCTATTCTAGTACATATTAAGGGTTCACGATAGCCTGGCATTCGTTACAATAACGTACCGCAACGTTAATAATATTTACATGAAAATTACCTCTCACTGTCCCTTTAAATTAAACATTGTACCCATCTACGTGTCTTCATATCTACACATCGATTAATGATAAAATATTTACTTACTAACAATTTTACTCACTTGAATCGAAAGAGCCCCAAGAATTTTGACAGTCGGCTTAATCTTGTAAAAGCAAAATCAGTTTCATCAGGTTTTATAGCACCAATATAAAGACAGTGAGAGTAATCGTTTAAGACATCCTTTGAAACTTTTCCATCGATACAACACAGTGTTACAACCTACGTAAAGATACAGCGTTAATTTATAACAGCCTTATATACAAACACAACTCCAGATCAAATTACATGAATTTTGAATTTAAAAAAAAAACATCAATGTCAAATAAATACAATACTTAACACATTTTAATGCCTTGAATCTTTATTGATTGACAATCGAAGAGCTTAGATGCAATTATTGCGGACTATTTTTCGCGGTCGGACCACGAAGACCGAAATTGCGGCTTCGGTCACATTCAGCAGTGTTTGGCCAAATATTCTCTTTCAGTACATTACTGACTAGCGAAAACAAAACTGCTAAATAATGTCATATGATGGATGTTTCATTCAATGTGTAAGCGTTTATTTTTTTTATTTTTTATAATGCATTGAGGCCAACATTGTCAATCACGTTTAAATGCGTTCTTCATTTTCGCTTGTCTCTGACTCGCACATTCTAACATTTTCAACGATTCATTTTCATAACTATTGCCATTAAAAATTACGGACATTTTAATTTTCTTATACGTAACTTTTGATAGAGGAAAGAGGCGAAAACAGTTTTTAATTTGTCACTCATACGCTATTCTCAATTTTCAAAATTATACCTAGAGTTGAAAATGTTAAAATATGTGAGCGAGGGAAGCGAAACTGAAAAACGCTCTAAGGCCGCGATTTCGACGACAGCGACGAAGGGGCTGGCAGCGGGTCGATCTTATAAAACAAAAGGGGGAACAGATTTTGTGTAACTCGTTCGGTGACGCTGTAAAGGCCAGTATGACCAACAACAACTGTCCATTCGAAAAAAAAAGCATAGTCTCCCTGTCACTGTCACCAAAAAAAAGTGGCCTTATGGTTCGGCATGCGTTGCTTAAATAATTGCCTTAAGATCGTTAAACGGCTTAGCCAGTTTTTCATCAGTAAACCTGTGTTCTTTAAACCAATATGAAAACCAAAATAGTTGCCAATAAATACTAAAATTATATCATACGTATATACAACTAAACACTAATTTAGCCAAGCCAAACATATCATAGCACCAAAATACACGATTATTGGTAGGTACTGACAGAAAAGTTTCATAATTATATTATACTGAATATCAACAATAGGTATAGTGCGCCCAATGAATTACGAGTTTTGTTTTCAATAAAATAAAAATGAGGAATAAATAAAAAAATCGAGATGTTTAAAAAACTTTTTTTTTTCCAAAATTTTTATCCAAGTTCACACAACTACACACTACGCACTGTCACGTTTAGTTTATTGCAAAATTTAAAACACGTCACGAAGTACGGTCGAAGTTACACTTCTACTTAAAATGTAAAGAATTGTCGATACATTGCTTAGCAACAGTATTTGTTGATTCGCCTCCTTTTCCTGAAATACAGAATCAACGTGCCTTATATAAAATATAATAAATAATAACAACATAATAAATAAAACAATACGTACACAATTCATTAGGCACACGCTACGTATTTTAGAAATGACGTACAATCCATTAATAATAACCACTAGTCTATTGATTAAAATAAGTTACTCTTATTAACTCGCCTGTGATACTTCTAATCGAATAATATATTAAAAAGTAAATGGTAATTTTTTTATTTTTCTCGAAATGTCTCTGACTAGAGATACAACCTATACTAGAACTGAAACAGCTTAACGACTTACTACAACGAAACATAGCACTCTTCAAAAGGAATAGAATATTGAAAGAAAAACATTAGTATCTATACAAGTTTGAGCTTTGCCAAAATTTAAACAGTCACATCCAAAAAGTGAAATCTTATTTCACGTTACTAATTTACCCGAAGCGTATTCGGGGCATGTCCAATTTCGTCTCCAAATACCTTTAAAAAAACCTGATCAAAAGATCGACTTTCCTATCAATTTCAATCAACGTTGTGGTTAATTTTTACATACATTTAGCGACTTACCGCTTTGGTTATTAATCAAACTTACAAAAACGTGTAGAGAGACCCCTATGGTATGAAGACATTTGCTCTTAGTAATTACAAATAAAATATCAATAAAGCAATGTCCATCATAACACAAAGCTGCGACAGAATATTGAAAAAATAATGAAGTGCCTGGAACACTTATTACGTACAATAAAATAAGTTGTCAGTCGCACGAAAAAAGTATTAAAATGCACTGTCACTGGCAAAGGCATCCAAGGCATCCAGCCTCCCTGCTAATACGTTAAGCCGAGTTTACATTACGAAACTAGTTACGTTGCTAATTGAAATAGTTTCAATTTAAAATGATTGATTTCGAAAAACCCTTAAGTTCAAACGTGAATTTTGGTGTGAATAATTTCACGTATATAAGTTAATTTTTAATTAGTTTTACGTAACTAGTTCTGTAATCAGGCTTCAGGTAAGAATGCTAATGAGTGCGCCATTTATTAAACGCTATAAATATAGACAAATTGTGATGGTCAAAGCAATCTCTACTGCTACTCAATACTAATGTCAAATTGTTTAAACAACCGAATATTGCCAAAAATATTAAAATTCATACTTCAAAAAAGTAAAGATACAGCAACCATGTACCTAGATTACGTTTAGGCAGTGATCTTTAACGTTTAAATTTTTTAATTATTGCTCCAAAGTACAGACTCAAATGAAATAGTTAAATAACGAAGATTTGCTTAAATAACTTTTTTTTTCTTATTTAGCCAAATATTTTATATACAATGAGGTAGAACGTGGGATAGAACCCTTATTTTAATTTTGTCAGCCTAGACATTGCTATTATTAAATATAACAGTAAAGTAGGTAGTATAAGCGTTGCGTAGACCGATGATTTGGGCCGAAAATTGTCGACATTTGAGATGGCCGAGATATAGACTGATTTGCGTCGACGATTTACAGTCAGTTCAATAGTTCCATGATTGAACTTGTATTTTGCTAGATGTAGCCGACATTCTTGACCCCCATTAAATTTGTCGGTTAACTACGCAATGCCTTACAGTTACATATTATCAATTTAAGAGGACTTTCACATTTTGCATCTCTGTCGCTCGCACATTCAAAAACTTTCAATGATTGTAAAAGTACAGGTAGACTTTTGAAAAATGTGTTTCGATACCATTCCGGGCTATAAAATTACGGACATTTAAGACATATTATAATTTTGACATAAGCTAACTTTTGACAGAACAAAATGTCAATAATTGTTTTCGCCCTTTTTCTCTATCAAACACTAGGTTTACGAATAAAGTGTTTGTTTGTTAACGCCCGAGACCCGAGTACAAACATTTATCTGCTAAATAAATGCCCCAGCCGGGGATCGAACCCACGGCTCGTCAGTCAGGGTCAATAACCAACATGCCACCGAGTCGTCTAATGTCTAAAATGTCCGTCATTTTACTGTCAACAGTTACATGGAAGCACATTTTTCAAGCCTACTTAGACTTTGATAACCATCGATAATGTTAACCGAGAGAGATGCAAAATTAAGTCTTTAAGTACCTATAACAGGTATCATGAAAAGTATAAAGACCATTGCAATTTTCCACTAGAAGACGTGTTCTTAATATTTATTAGGCCAAATTACACGGGTTACTTTAAAAAATTTAAATTCAATGGCTTGATAACAGGCTAAGTAAGAATGAACTATTATTACGACGAAATAATTTTTTTTACGAGTTTAGAGAACATAAAATCTTCTAGTGAAATGAATCTAGTAATTTGTAGAAGTATTACAAAATAGCTGCCCATTTATTATTAAATTTCACGACATACCTACCTAAACGAGTAGGTAAGCGATTAGATACAGTTTTTAAGGTTACGGTAGCATTCCGAAATTACAGATTATATTTGACATTTATACGGACATAGGTAAGTAAGTATAGCGGATTCTATTTAACATTATAGTCATCAGTGGTTCATTATTATTACTTGGTATGACTGAGGTTTTATACAGAGTTATTTAATATGGAAACTGAAGGGCAAAAATGCTTAAAACGATAAACATGTATTAAGTATTGTAGTAGTATACCATTATCAGATAACTGAAAAATAGACTGCGCGCAAAAGCAGACAATGAGACATACTATCATACTATCGGTAAGCCCGTATGAATTCTTGGGTAGGTACGTAAATCTTAAAAATAACCCTGTATAAATTATGCTTATGGTTGTAGTTACATCTATTTAACTATATTACGTGAGTATTTTGTTAATTATTTATTTGAAAAAGCACAGGTTGAGGTTACACGGAGAGGTAACAGCAGTACCTTCAATGGCACACGTCATAGAGTCTACAAGAGAAGACTGTAAATTATGTAGAAAACAACTAGGTAAGTAATAATTTCACAAAACTGTACTTGATATGATTATGTACACCTGTTTCATCATCGCCCTACTGTCAGCGATGGGTAAGTAATCTATTCACTGAGTCGGCGCGTCCAGCGCCGAGTACAACAATAAGTAAACAGTAGAATCACAACACAGCCCTGGCGCGTCACGAAAAAGGTAAAATTGGGGTGCGTTTACACTGCACGTGCCGGTCCAGCACCGAAAGTTTTGTACTCTGGAGACGCAATGTCACTAGCGTTCATCGATCACAAGCACGAGGACGCGTCAACACGGCGGCGCGGGGTCGCCGTCGTCGGGCGGCTCGCGCGCGTCCTCGCCGTCGGGCTTCGCGGCACCGGCGGCGCGCTCCCGCCGCTCCATCTCCCTCTCCCGCGCGTCGAGCCTCGCCTCTCGCCGCGCGAGCTCCGCTTCTCTCTCGTCGAGCTGCCGCGAGCGCTCCGCTAAGCTGGCCTCGGCGTCGAGCAGCCGCACAGCCAGCTCGGGGTCGGGGTGCGGCGGTGGGGAGGTGGAGGACGTGACGTCGTCACGGGCGGCGTGAGCGGCTTGAGCGCGACGTTGGGCTGGAAGTCGCGCTCGAAGCGCGTGCAGTCGGCCACGCGCACCACGCGCTCGGGGTTCTGCAGCGCCGGCTCCCGCTTCCCCCACGGCCTGGAAGTAATGTCCGAAGATCACTTTGAAAAGTCTTGCGATTCCTTTCTGTCGAAGCAGAAGATTCAGTCCTTTGAAATTGCCTAACTGCCTATTCGCCTTTCGGTCTTAGAACAGTTGTAATGTGCAAAGCTACGGCAGGATTCATGAGACGTCTAACTTACTCTGCGGTGGTGGAGATGCCATCTGTGGCATTTTTGGAAAATTTATTAGATTTTGAAGTGTATTTTAAATGCGCTTTAAATCGTTTAACTTTAGCTTCAAGGCAGGACTGGTCGCTCTTGATTAATGACTACCTGAGCCTATGGCCCATAGATAACACGTTTACACGATACACGTGTAGAGTACATAGCTCATATGGAAGCTGATTGTACAAACCACTCACAGCCGATCTCCTACGCGGCTCCAGTGCGGAAGTCGGATATTTTAGCCTTGGACTGCTATCTAACTCTTATGTGTTACGTGCCACAAAGCATGAAAGCGAAGATGAAATTTAGCCACCAGTTCTTCCATCCAACTCCAGACCAGACTCAGTGACCGATCCAACTTCCACTGTTGCTTAACTTTGCGGATCAGTTACAAAGAGCAAAATTACCTGAATGCATGGAAGCGCTAATGAAATATTTCCACCAGCGTTTCCATCGAAATCCAGACTGTGGTCACTTATGTGACTCTTCCACTGTTCCACAAATTGCGCGGCAAAAAATATAAGAAAAGGACCGCCACGAATCCAGTTCTGGAAACTCCCACTGATAGTCCAATTACCTATCAGTTGCAATTTTTTTTTCTATGGTTATAAGGTAGCAAACGAGCATGCAGATCCACCCATCCGCTGCCGCCCATGACATCTGTGACAAACCTCGAATAGGACCATAAAAGGAACTGGAGGTGTTAGTC
>DWLO01001297.1:0-15471 GCA_018245335.1 Dalla quadristriga
CGGGTGGGTATGTGGGACTCGCCGGCATACCGGAATACCCACTAAACCCAGCGGCACCATCAGCGTCAATTTGAGACGCCACGGGATAGCGCATTACTACCGTGAAGTACTTGACCACCTTAGTGATTTTTGCAGGTTCTAGATCTACCATTCGGCGACTGGGAGTTGTTTAAGATGTTGATCACAAACCTCCGCGAACTTGAAGCTGCCATGCCCATTGCACCGGCAGTCACAGGTAATTGTGCAAATATAGTAATATACCTTTGACTCAAACGTGTCCTTTAAAATATTAATGATATGCATCTGTTTTTGTAGTGCTGACGGAAAAATCAGGCGAATCCGATACGGACTCCATGAAACCAAGGTCTTCGATAGAACACCAGCGCAGCCGACCCACCATTGTTGAGAAACAGGTAAGCGGAATTGAACACTTTTCGTTTAGAAACCCTTTATTATGATTTTTTTATCAGTAGCAAATAAGGTACTCTGAAATCGAATAGGACTTAAGAGTTAATCAAAATACCAGTAGCTATTGTGATTATAGAGCAGCTGTCCAATAAACTATATCTGTATTAAAAATCACCGCGAACAAGAGGCAAAGTTGTAGGGTGTAGATAGATAGACTCTTATTTATATTAAGAGTCTATCTACACCCTACATGAACTTCTTCATAAGGTAATACACTATATGCGTATACTCGTAATTATTCCCGTAATTCTGAGATTAGTTGTGCCACTGAGAAGTCTTCAAAGAGAATATCCACTTAGCAGGTCTTAGTATTAGGAGGCCTTTCTTTTGTTAGTAATGTAAGTAAAATAACTTGGAACTAATTGTGTATTTGGTAAGTATAGTGTTACAAATTATAAACTTATATATTTACATCGTTAATGTTTTGCAGCCTTATGCGGAGTATCAGGTGATTATAGTAGATTTGACGTCCTTGGATTGCTCACTTTTAAAACACATTAAAACGCAATACATTTATTATAGAAATTCATGTCTGCCAATTTTAGTAGTAAACATATTCCTTTTTTGTAAATTCTATTTAATTATTTATTTATTACTGTATTTTGTATCTTTTTTATTAGTGCACAATAAAGAATACTTGTATTGTATTTGTATTGTATATTCAAGTTCTACAAATAGTTGTGCACGGTCGGTCATATTACGTATACATTTATTGAATAATGCTTATTATCACATTGAATATTTTAGTTATAGTATAGAGCACCACGTCTAGTGAATAAATAATTCCTTAATATGGATCCACCTTTCTGAACTTCCTTTTCATTAAGATTTCTGTAAAATCTTGAACATTTATATTATTATATCATTAGGATCGTGAATAAACAATCATTTAATTTTCAAAATTGCTTTCACGTTCATCACCTATGAGGTAAATCATCTTAATCTTTTGAAATTTGAAATACATTCTGTTTGTTGCGGCACTTGGAAAGAAATTAAACCTGGTTAGTAAAAAAGCGATGAAAAACAATAGTATAACTGTAGAGAAAGATACGGTAAGAAAAACTGGGCGATAACTGCCCAGCACTGTTATTCTTAGAACTAGCTGAACTGCTTTCTTTCCTGGCAGGTCATAAATTATATTTAACTCAGGAACAATTGTTTTTTTCTATTATTTTATGCGAAACAATTGTACATACAGACTTAGTCCAACTTCAATAGAACAGCGATGAAGTTTAGTTTAGATGTATGCTCACCTAGTCTACTGACACTTCACACTGTCATGACGTAATATTTGTATTTGCGTATTTGCTTTTTTATAATATGATTGGATTATATGATTATGCATTATATGCATTATATGATTGGATAAAAGTTGTCGTGTGAACAAACATACAGCAGATAGATGCAGATACGACAAACAAGCAAACGGACGAATATGTAGTCCACTGTTCTCTAAGTCGGTTGCATTCTTCAAAACAAATACCCTGATACAAATATATCACAATTCACTGCCATCATGAATAGATATAGATAGATTATGCATCGTAGGCATATACCGGCTTACTCAATTTTCGGATAAATCCCTGCAACCACCATTTTATCGATTTAGAAATGTTTATTGAGCAAGATTCTACCTCCAGTACTAATGACAATATTACACGGTTCAAATTTGTTAAAAGAACAAAATTTATTCATGTAAATATAAAAGTGAATCATTCAATGCTATTGCCCATTAAAAATGTAACACGCCCAATATTTTCACTTTTCGCTCAATCAAATCGTATCAATTTTCTTGAACCATGTTATATTAGTATAACCGAACGGCTACATGTCACACCACCATGGTACGGTATACTACGTAGTGTGATGTGTAGTAGGAACACTGGTGTAATAACAGATAATAGTTATTCTCCGTGGTCACACTGGTGCCTACGAGTAGTAGGTAGTAGCAACACACTGGTGTGAACGGGGACTTGACTCTTAACGATTACGCAGGTGACGCTGGAGGAGCAGATGATATGCGGCGCACTGCAGACGCTCAACGAAGAAGCGCTGGAGGACGTGCTTCAGTCGGAGCCCCCCTCGCACCCAGGTGAGCACCTGCGCACCATCCGCGAGCACCCGCCCCTAGACCTCTCGCCCGCCCACAGTGACGTCAGCGCCAGCGACGTCGGCGCCAGTGACGTCAGCGAGCGCGACACCGACGCCTCCCGAGAGAGCCTGCACCCCGACCACGTCATCGTCAACGTGTCGGACGACGTCTTCCTGTAGCCCCCGCTCGACAAGTCTACGCACGTACGCTATGTTACGGGTGACATCCGCAGCGTGAGTCGAGGCGAACATCATATTTACCTAGAACCTCAACAATGTTTATGTCTAAATTAATTAGAAGTATGACACAGGGGCAATTTTTTCGCATCGACTCGCTGCTGTTTCTCATACAGTGCGGGCGTACGCCGTAGGTTTCACACACCATTTGAGCTTGTCACAGGCAAGATTGAAACAATCCGTGTTGAAATCTTGATCAAATCATCCTTCACACCAGCGCACCCAAGCCCAAAACAATGCATAAACTGCATATGCCATTAACAAATGGTGTAACAGTAGCGTTTTCGAATAATCATTCTTGAGTATCATTTAGCTTATAGACATTCTTTAAAAGTAAGTTTGCTTTGTCCTACAAAATCAAGAATATTGCACAGGTTTGTTAGGTACAGTAGGTAATGATTTTCAACAAAGCTTTTTGCATACCTAGAATAGAATAGAACATATTTTACCCGCTTCTTTTATATTTTGCATACGGTACGTTAGTACTTTCAATTATTCTGTTCTACAATTTCGTAATCGTTGTTGTCGTATTTTGATGCCAGTTTTGTAACCTTCTCATATACATTGTTATGCTATGTAGACTAGTTAATAAGATCTTGTAATAATGTGTATTAGTAAATGTGGAACACTCTATACATGTGACCACGATGCCAAATTAGAATATCAAGAAGCAATTATACTTTATTTTTGTAAACATTCAAAGCTGTATCACTTAACTAAATATAAGGGGCAAGTCATTCGCATGAATTTAATAACATAAATTTTTCTCGCGAATGTTGTTGATAACTTTCTATTTGTTATCTACATATTTTTGTATATGAAACCACTCTGAAAATTCATTTCTAAGATATGGTGTTTTAGCCCTACCTAGTATTGTGAATTTATTTTTCGAATATTCATGATATTGATTTGTAAGCTCAAATTAAAGTACTTATGTTTTTAGCTTGTATTAAATAACATGTACATGGTAGGTACTTACGTTTATCATACTTAACGGTATGACCCGTCAAGAGTTATTTATTTAGCATTCCTGTAATATAGATTGAATTTATTAGACTTACAACATATTATTAGAAGGTAATATTATAATTAGTGGCTGTGCTATATTTTTCGGTTGTGATGCAACGCAATGCTGTAAGCACACTAGCTGTAGTTAGTAAGTAAAATTTTTACAGATGTTTGTTATTTTTATCATGGCAACTTGTGATAAACTTATTTTCTCTTTAATTAAACATTAGTTACCAAATATGTTGCAAATTGGTTCCTAGGCGTAAGTATTCTCTAATGTGGCAAAACAATAACTAGGCACGTAGTATTAATCATGTATGATTAAAAGAAAAATCGAATAAAAGACAAAATGTATTCCGCTAATTTACGAATGTAGTTTAGTTATAATTTAGACGTTGCAATGATCGCCTCAAATTATTTGGTTTATTTTCTGTCGAACTCATTTTTGTTTACGTTTCATACTTTAATTTCGTATATTTTGTAGCATAGTGTTGATCTTTGATTCTTGTAATGCTGAGTAATTTCGATATCTGTGACAATCAAAAAGGTCGAATAAACGGTACGATGTTAAATATTAATTGATTACAAAGGTAATAAATTAATGGACGTAATCTAAAAATTATGTTGAGATAAAAAAAATCATATTCTATTGTTGTGATATATTGGTAAATTAATCATTTGGAATCGGGATATCTTTCGATCTGAATTGTATACATATCAAATACGTTTCCTCTAATGGAATTTAATTCGCCAAAACCAGCATTCCAAATAAGTTTAAATCTGTTTAAATCAAAATAAACGGAGAGATTAAATAATGCGGTTGTTTTATTTCCGGTTCCATGCCGATATCGTTGTCTCAAGCGCAGACTTGAGCGCGTACGTTTGGACGACTGCTTTTCCGCGCAACGTTTTGACCGCACGGGCAAGACGTTGCGCGCACCCGCTCTCTAATATAGGAGACCGTCCGTTTCAGGCGAGGAGAGCGAGCTGGTGCTGGCCCGCGGCTCCGCGCCCGTCTCGCCCGGCGGCTCGCCCGCCGTGCCGCGCCGCGACCGCGCCTGCCTGCGGCCCGCCGGCGCGCTGCGCCAGCACCCGCCGCCCGCCGTCAGCTTCAGCGTCGAGAACGAGGAGGACTCCGACGACAGCCAGATCACGTTCACCGCGCGCCCGCGCCCCGCGCCCGTCGCGCACGCCCGCCCGGCGCGCCCGCGCTCGCTGCTCGTGCCGCCCGACGCGCCGCCGCCCGCCGCCGCGCGCTCGCGCTCCGCCGACGACGCCGCGCGCGCCGCCGAGCCCGTCGTCGATCTCAAGCTGAGAAATTTAAAACGCACCGCCGACGCCCTGCGCAAGGTCGGCTCGGCGGAGCGCCTCGCGCGGCTCAAGGACAAGTTCCTGTCGCGCGGCGGCTCCCGCGAGCGCAGTCCCTCGCGGGACGAAGACGACGACGAGTCGGCGCCGCTCGTGTCGTCGCCGTCGCCGCCGGACGCGCGCGGCAAAGGCGATGCCGCCGACCGTTCGCCGCGCTCCGACGTGACGGAACTGGAGTCGCCGCGGGAGGGTTCATCGCGATTCGATCTGCTGCCGGAGCGCAAGGGCGGCGCGACGGGTGGCGGCGGGGTGGCGCGCGCCGACAGCGCCGCGTCGCTCGGCAACATGGTGGAGCCGTACAACATGCGGCTGCTCGCGCACGGTACGCTGTGGAGGCAGGACGCGATGGAGGCCCCGCCCTGGCCCTGGGACGAGCCCGACTCCGCCGTGTGAGCGTCGCTCCTCAAACGCAGAGTGTCGCTCGTCGCGCCGCGGAGAAGACGCCTCACGGAATGCAGGTCGTCGTACATTGATGGGAACCGGATATTCCACTTAAAAATCAACAATCGCTATCATACAAAGCCATCCCATCGATAGTGAATAATGCTCGAATATTAACTCGACGTCGTCACCGCCGGTGCTCTGACGATCGTGACTCATGACATGACAAACGCAGTACTTAATTTTTATTATGAAGACGGACATAATTATTATGTTGCATTTATAAGTAATATTATGTATACCCAGAATTGTGATATTATAGTATCCCTAAGATATTGAAATATACTTATGTAGGACACGCTGGAGTTTTCTTTTGCTCAATAAAACAATGTTTCTTTTCAAATTTCTTATTTCAAGATTCACAGCTACAAATAAATGATTGATTGATTAAAAATACAATGTACTTAAAAAAATAGCTAACAGTTTCAGGTGCAACTAGTGGCCACAAGTTTATCACATCCTATTAATCGATACGATACAAAATTGTAACCAAGAAATAGCTATTCAATAATAAATTTAACTGATTACATAATATCTTAAGTTCCACGAATTATAAACAATATTTAATAACATCTTTTAAGAATAGGATGAGATCATTATTTAAATTTTTTTTCTCTTTTTGTAGCTTTGCTTAGTGTGTTATGTTATAATGAAAAATATTAGTATGGTCTCATCTAAAACTCACTCTAATGTCTAACTCCAAAATGAATACATTGACAATTTATTGAAAGCTTGTAAGTACGTCACTACCACCATCAAAATACCCAATTTTAACAATATGCACAATATTCTCACTGTGACAGCACCCGCCCGTGAACACCGACACCGAGCAACGAGATTATTTCGGACTGAGTTTGGTGTGACGGCCGAACTCAACACGTCCATGCACGGCGGACAATTCGTATTTGTTTTGTATTGCGGTAACCCTTCACAATCGCGGACCAATTACTAGCGGCAGCGCCGAACTACTAACAATTTCGGCTGCCGTGATAACGGCGCTTGGATGACGGAAGAACGGTGGACAAGCGGCCATAGTCAATGTACGCTACTTCGGCGACGTCATCTCGTTCTCGGTGACGACACTGGTGGACAAGCGCTGTAAAGAATCTTAGTAATCTAATAGACGCTGTCATGTGTAGTCGGTGATCTATTTTACACTATTATGTGATTAAATAAGTAATAAATAATAATATAAATAGTATGTAATAGAATAAGTAAAAAAAATATCTCATCTAAAACTTGTTTATATACTTACAGCCTCATCAATTAAAAACAATTAAGTTAATAACAAAACACAATCTCACATAAGTATGGAAGGCCAATTAGGGAATATATTATTCGTACACCGTTTTAAAACCTTGAACTGTATTTTAAGTATTTACATACAGGTTAAAAACTCGCAAAGCTACGACTATCTATGATACAAGGTAGAGTTAACAACGCGTTTCCGAGGAAAACTTCAATATAACAATGACTCAGTTCACGAATTGTGCATTCGATAAGTGTAAATAACATCACTTCTAGAACTCCCCACACATAAGAACTTTATCAGCTACGCGGCAATTTATGGCTCCCATGAGGATACCATTGGAAATAAGGAAAAAAAGGCCCCTCCCTTATTCCACTACACTAACGCAAGTTATCAATCATTTGATAGCCAATAACTGATATCAGATCTTCTTTTTCTTTTTTCTGAATGTTAATTTTATTTTGTAGCAAATACAGAAAGGCATAAAGGAAGCCAAGATCTTCCTGTACTGGTACTGTCAATAAACGCTAGGAAAAATATCTTTTAAAATGGGAAATGTCATTAGGCACAATGTTCACACTAAAGAACTAAATTCCAGCTACATAAAATTTTACAGCACACATGTTCAAACTAGTGCACATGATCAACTGTGGTACTGTGAACACCAGATTGGTTGTGATAACGGCAAGTGTTAAAACCTCTCATACTTTACATGGACCTACATTTAATACTACATAGGAATTGAGGGCACCAGACGCATTTTGCACATGGCAGAACTTGATCACAAGTAGGAATGGTGCTTGGGCTACCATGGTCACTTCTCACATACACATCACACAACGGAACTATAATTCGGCTACAGGGAATTTACGCAATATTACACTGTCACACAACGCTGATCTTGCTTAGGGCGGAGGTTTCCTCGTCCATGAGCTTATCGGGTGGATCGGGGCGGCGATTGTCGTCGGGAAGGTCGAGGTCTCCGGCGTCCGCTGCCTCCGAAGTGTCCACTACGTCCTCGGCCTCCTCTGCGTCGTCGAAGGGCAGTTTGTCGTCGTGGGCGGCGGTGGGCGCAGTGAGCGCGCTCCACCAGCCGGATAGGGCGCCGCGCGCGTGCGACAGCGCCCCGCCCACGGCGCGCGATGTGGTGGCGACCGCGCGCCCCGTAGTTGCCACAGCCGCTGTCACCTTCCGCCCGCCCTCCGTCGTCGACATCGTACTGCACACATGTTTAACATTAAACAAACAGTCGCAGGCTGTCTTTCCACCAGAGCTACGCTAAGCTGCGTAGCGAGGGCTGCGTATCGATAACCAATAGGACCGTTTGACTTCCATAGCTTAGCTTAGCTTAGCTCTGGTAGAAAAGAGTTCAACGAAGCTAAGTTTTTTATATACTACTCGTTGAAGCGAGCTAAGTATTTATAGCACACCTTACCCGCTCCACTACACCACTTAGCTTCAGTGGAAATGGACACATAATTTCGTAGCTTAGCTATTACCTCGCTCACTGCAAAGCTACCCCACACATCTCTGGTGGAATGGTAGCAAAAAGCAGCTGTAGCCAACCCACGTGAGGAGAGGTCAAATGAAGATTTATACAAAACAATACTCTTTATTGTACACCAAGAATTGTAAAAAGACTAGTACTCACTGTGCAAATTTTAATTTCATATCAGCTACAGACAATTGGCCCGAAAACGGATGTGATGGAGTGAGATTCATGAAGGCTTCATTGTCTCCATTATTTGTTGATTTCAACCACGCTTTATAACCAAGCGTAGCTTTAAATGCACTCATAAATTGTACATTGTAGGAATCCATTTCTCTACTCCCATCTGGAAATGTACATAAAATTACATTTTTAACAGACTTCAAAAAAGCAAGTTATCAATTTATCTGTATGTTTTTTTTTTTACTTTTTTTTAAATTATGTTATGCGATATCTTCGCCGCTTGTGAACCGATTTTAATGGGGATGTTATAACTTCAGTATAAAAACAAAAGATTATTTCAAACACTATTGACCTTACACAATATTTATGACTTAAGATCAGACTTTACTCTTTAGAGAGATTACCTTAGATGTGTAACCAATTACCACCACCATACTTTTCTGTTGAGAAGAATCATAACAATAAACCTTCCATGTCATGCAGCAAACCTTGATTCGACACATCTGGCTTATCGAGATTTGATAAATGTTAAATTAATCGTCCTTGACCAACTACAGAACTGATCTCTCAGGATTAAAGCAAAGCTGACCAAGTGCAGTTTGCCAGATATCACCAATCTTTGAAAATGTTATTCAGAATAAGGTATGCCAGGTTCACTCTATGTTTTCAATATGTCAGAACCCTGGGATTCCAATAGGCCCAAGTAGGAGCTCCAAATCCTCCGGCTGTTGCCGCATTTCGCAGGCTCATATTACCTTATCTAAAACAAAAACTAACCTGGTAATAATGAGGTCCTTAGTAAATATATGAGGTAGCTAGAAAACTGATCACGGATCCACGCATCCCCCTGAGTGGGTCCATGGCGCACCACATGGTCGGCGAAGCGCAGGTCTTCCGTGCCGAGAGTCAGCTGCCTCCTCAACACCATATCCGCCGTTTCTATCCTCATCTCATTCAATTCAACTAACACGTCGAACAATTGCCGCTTCTGTTTAAACAACACATTTGAAGCACCAACCACGAACCCCTGCACGGCACTGTCCGACAGCAAGTCCAAATATTGCAATGATAAGTAGGGCAAACATAAATACCCATCTTCGAATAACGGCATTGGAAACCCGCACTCAGTTTGATCTATCTGTCCGGTTAAATTGTACAACCCGTCCACGCTCATATCTCTGGCCATTGTTGGACTTTGCTGTGCTTCCATCACGGACTTCTGGCTCTTATATTTTTCTCCGATACTATGACACTTTTCTCGACTAGATGTGACTTCCTGCCTGTCCACAACGTCTGTGAGGATGGTCTCGTCGAAGCTCTGTCGGCTCACTCTGTCTTTTTCTTCCAACAAGTTCCCAGTTTCTTTAGGCGTAAGTTCCTCTTCTATCTGACTTATACCATTAATATAAGCTTCAGGTATTTCTTGATTAGAAGCGATAGTTTCAAGATCTTTTTCGTCAATCATAATTGGAATCGGCGACAGAGGCCTGGACAATCTATAATAATTTTTCCAACATTAGTATGTACATTACTTATAGTTCAGCAATTTATAATATCATGGAAAGTTTTGATTATGGAACAAAACAGAACTTACGTCACATTGGCGGCACGAGAGAGACCAAATTCCAAGCAACGCGGTAAAAGTGACACTAAAGTCAACAGAGTAGCAGAGAGTGGTCCCGCAGGAGATCCGTAAATAAGAACTTTCCTACGCAGTAATAATAGTTTAAAAAGTAAAAGGGCTTTGTGCCTCCAGTTTTCGACCAATTTTTGAACTGATAATCCTGGAAATTATAAAAGTTACTTAATTTCGAACAAATCTGTTCTATTCATGATTTATTCTTTGCTTGCCAAATAAAATATGTCAACAACATCATAAGCCACTGGGGGTTTTTTATACAAGAGCATTACTCAATCAAAGTAATACTGAAGAGTAATCATCAATGACGTTTCTAAACAAAGTAATTGGTAATCATAGATATATTCATTATCCTTTGGAAGGCCACTGTTAACACTATCTATCAGTACCAAGGCTATGTAGTCTCTGTGCACATGTAATGCACATAGGTATCCACCGAAGGTGTGCTTATGACAGGAAATTGCTGCTGGATATTGAATTACTTATGCAAATAAATTAGCTAATACATAAAATTCAGCTGGTGTTAAGTGGCTACTGCCGCCCATGGTCAACTATAAGCATCCTCAAGGAAGACCAGAGTCCTATTCAAAGCTGATCATCCAATGATGCTGTCCCGTAGGACTATTACTAATGTAAGAGTGATATTTTACCTGCTTCTGGCATTGATAAAAATAATGAAATGAATCATAAAAAATCATGTGAAAGTAAAAAATTTTAAAAAGGTATGCCTGTTTTAATTCGTAATTACCATCAAGTGTTTGATCCATCTGGACCGGGCAGCTGTTTAAATGTTTATATGCATCTTCTAAAAGCTTGGTCTGTGAGAAATCTCCCTGGTCAAACCAAGCTCTTACCACAAGCTCCATCTTCACAGCCAGTCGCCCAAATAGGGGTGCTCGACACACCACACATACACTCTTTTGTACTGAACTACGCGTCATGTCTTCTGTTTTTTGAACCACTTGCTGTAACATTTATAAAAACCGTTAGTTATAGAAATCCAAATATTATAAAAATTGCGTAATTATAGATAACTTATGATGTCCCACATGGAGTTACCTTCCAGCACTCCATTGGTTAGTAAAAACAGCTTTCCAACATTCAATGATTCTCTCATCAATCTGTTACCATTTTATTTTGACATATGTGTGGATGCAGTACCAATGGCAAAATGATAACGAGAATAGTTATTTACTCTTGCGGGAACAAACATAAAATATAGTTGCATGGTTGCATAGTTGCAAAATATAGATACCATGCTTAACCAAAAAGTGCAAACTACAACTTCTACAGTATAAAAAATATGATACCTCAATAGGAATTTGACGGAAGCATGATATTCCATACACAGTGTGTGCAGGTTCTGTTAACCCCGGCAAATTGAAGAATATGGTATCTGAAAGATAGTTATGGGATCCATCTGGCAAGGCCAATGCAGGGAGGTGTCTCCAGGCTGCGGGAAGCTCTGATGGATGGCCTGGCACCAGCTCTGGGTAGCAATGTTCCACCTATATAATAAATAGTTAAAATAAAGGATACAGGTAAATAAAATATTTTAAGTGCTCGTAGTTGCACAGCAACTGTCAATCGTAACAGATCAACCAAGTTAAGCCGCAAGAGCTACAACTGGCAGCTGGATGGTTGACTACCCAAAATGCACTCATGAAATTGAAGCATAGGCTTCAGAGCGCACGTTTAACCATCAGAGGCCTTCAGGTGGCTTAAACTCTTCAGGCATTCAGGGTGGCCACTAACCCCTCCAAAAATCTGCACTGAAGAAGAGCACTGGAATACTCTCTAGGCCTCCTCAGATGTGTGGAAAGACCCGTACCCTATTGCGGGTGACTAATGGGTTGTAGCCACACAAGTAAAAATAATAATTAAATTAATATAACACACTGAAAGAATTACTAACAAGTAAACATAATACAATAGTCCATATAGCCGATGGGCTATCCATAACAAATCTCAATTCTATTCTTTTGCACTAGCTGAAGATGCCTCCTCGAACTATCATAATCATCAGTGTGATATTAATGTAGAAGCACCAAGTTGTTCTACATTAAACTATAATCTGATAGTAGAGGTGAGACAATAGAACAGATTTTTAAAATCCTTTACAAATCGTGGTTGTGTCCATAATTAGTGTATAAGTTTGATACAATGTTGTTATTGAAAATGTGAGCTTGGATATGGTTTCTTATATCACATCATATCCCATAAACTAATGCATATTAAACATATTGTTCAGTATTGTAAGTACATGAAAGTTATACTAAATCAAAATATATAATTGAGACCAAAATATTACTCATTGAGAATATAAAGTAGTTAATATTACCTGGCATCCTTTTTTGTGATGAAACCCCACTACTATAATATTTAACACAGGCTCATTTATAAAGGACATATTGGTTATGGCTAAAGCTTTCACGGCGGAACAAACATTTTAAGGGTATTATTATGAGTGCATTGTATAGAGAATATTCACTATCAATGCATTACAAAACACAGTACCATAAGTTCATTTCATATTTCTACGTTTTCTAGAAATCCGATCTCTTCGAAAGAAAACGATACAGTGAGTAAACGTCAAACTTGCTGGGTAATCAATCATTTTTGACATTAAAAAACAAAGGGTTGCTCTCACGCAGGCATAATTAAAAATATAGGGATATTAACGAAAGTCGAAGTGACACGATATACAGAAGTATATTTAATGTTCGCTTTTGCAGTCTTGGTCTTTAAATATATTGAGGTAGTTCAGAAGTTCATAACCTTTCAATATGTATTTTTTACAGATTTTTTACTAGTAGCCAATAATAATGGCTTTTGGCAAACTTAAAGAAGTGTATGTACGATTGACGACGTACTCTATAGTTGAAAAAAAAGCATGTAATCAACTACTGTTGTGATTTTATTGTCACGTATATTCTGCATAAACCGGTAAAAACATATATTTCAAAAATAATTTTTACAAAAATTTTGGCTCCCAATTTAAACTGTAAGTTAATCATGGAAAATACATAATATTGCTATGTTTATTTTTAAAAAAGGGCCCTGCTGTCACAGCCTCAGATTAATTTTGCTTTAGAATTTTAGAATTTTGCTCTGAGGTCACAAGTTCCCTCAGTAGAATAATAACTAAATGTTCTGAGGGATATACATTTGTAAAATTGTAAATAATTTACATTAAGTACAAAATTTTAATATAATAACCTCCGTTCAATTACTTCAAATATTGCCTTCACTTTAATTAGACATTATTAAAGTGTATTTTTGTTTTGTTAATTAGTTAAAGGTTACTACTTCTCTGTTCTTTTACTTTCATCTGATACCTTTTGTTTAAATCATTTCGATTCCCCAGTTTTACTTGTCGTTGGCTGAACGTGAATACGGCTATTTCATAAACAGACAAAGAAATCTGTGGTTTTGTCTGATGGTGTCACATTTGACTTTTTGTGGACAATTAAATTTTTATCTGTGAAACTTGATGGAATGATAAATTTGCTGTGAAGATTTGCTAAACAAAAAAGTTTAGTTGTTTATGTTGTTCATAGTGAATTTTAAGATATATTTTTATATCGGATCGGACGAGAGATATTATTTATAACATAAAATAAAAACTTTATGTAACTTTTAAAACATTTATGTGACTGTGCTGATGAACTTAATAGATTTAATTTGTTTATAAGAAATGTATGCGTCGCCATTTTCGCACCTATCACTCATTGCACCGTATTTTAACTTCAGTCAGTGATTAGTTTATTTTTAACGCAATTTATTATTCGTGACGGGATTGTTGTAAAGATCGAATACCTGATATTTTGAATACTTTCTTTGGAGTGGAACGGACGTTGCTTCCTTTAAAGGTTAGTTTCTTTTTTTTACTATGTAGAATTAATAACAGATTGTAAACTTTATTGCGTCTTCAATCGTGGCAGGATCCATTTATGGCACATTTGTATTGATAAACCACACAATTACTAGTCAATAGTGTCCTTGTATTTTTATAAATATGCGTGCGATGGTTGTCTGCAGCCCTTCTGCCTTCAAAATTCAAGGTCTTGAAAATGACTCTGTGCCCTTTTTAATGATAATGTAGGTAACGGATACGGTTCACGAATAATTGACAGACTTATCGGAAATCTTCAATTGTTGCTTTATTACAAATTACACCACAATATGTGAAATAAATATTCCTGTTGATAATACTGATGTCCCCAATTTTCAGTGGAGCTATTATTATTTGTGGATAAGTATTATTAATCGATATCAAAAAGGTCATATTTGTGAGACATGTTAATTTGAGAAAAATCTTCCACAATTAGTCGCTAATAGACCTTTTGATGATTCATTAGAAGTTCATGATGTAGGTCTGATTGAATTATGGAAAGATGATAAGCGATCAATCATAGATCTTTTCATGATAAAATTATAAAAAATAATTATTAAATTTTTTTTTGCATATGTACTTCTAGTATTTCATGGATTTCAGTGGTCATAGAACTGAATATGACTTAACTACTATTGCAAACTATGTGCATCAGTTCAGGCTAGATGTCAAAGTTTTCCAAGCCAAAGATATTTATAGCTTTGTTGGGTTATATTATTTAAGTATGGTTTTTGAACACCAAATTTAACTGTACTAAGTTCTGTCACAGTAAAGTAACTGCAGAATATATATTCTGCAGTTAAGAAAAGTGAGATCAGCCTTTGATTTACTGCATATAAGATTATATCTGCTTACCTTTACTAGAGCAACTATTGAGCATATACAAAACAAACATCAACAGAGCAAGTGGAAATTATTTTGTTGCTACTAACTAAAAGATTGATATTATTTAATTTTAACTTTATATATTTTTTAAAACCCTTAATCAGTTGAAAATATCAAAATAACGTATTTTTTTCATTGCCTCTGAATTTGGTGATGTAATTTAATGGATAATAAATTGAAATTCCTTAGTACTGATTATCATCATCACATCTGTCTGTTAATTATTACAGAAAATGTAAATACCTTGATACTGATTATCATCATAATATCTGTCTGTTGATTATTACAGAGTTGCATTCCATGCATAATTCCTGTTTTCAAAAACATTTAAAAAAACTAGTCTTTAGTAGGCTAGATATCAATAGTCAATGTAAATAAATATCACATCTAGTTGAGTTCCTCTATACAATACAAAACAATACAATACAAAATTCCTTTATTGCACACCAGAAAAAAGTACATAAATTTTTTCACAAAGTAAATCACTATTTGTTTTCGTGAATCTGAATTGGGTATTT
>DWLO01001298.1:0-15463 GCA_018245335.1 Dalla quadristriga
TATTATATTGTCAACAATGATAATGAATAACATTTTTCAAAAGTCTACCTAGACTACGCGTACCATTAATAACCTGACAAAAAAGAAAATGTCACCACGTTTTATTTTAAATTTTGAAAGTCAAAAAAGAGCCTGGGCCTGCACTCGGATTTATTTACAAATACGATATCTCAAGTGATGATTTTGGTTCGTACTTGTATCAATACTTAACTATTATAGTCATCACAAACTAATAGTCCTCTTTGACACATTTACACTAATTATGTTTTTAAACAAATTATAAACAAAGAAAACGATGTTCAAAAACATTATTCATTTTTGGCCCAAAAATTAATAAACATAATTTGTTTAATTACATAATTAGTGTAAATGTGTCAAAGAGGACTATTAGTTTGTGATGACTATGATAGTTAAGTTTTGATTGTTAATTAAAATACAGTAATGTAATGTCTATGGTAATGTGTAAGCGATTGTTTTGTTGGTATTTTGCTGCATTGCAAGGTATAAAGCGAGAAGCGAGAAAAAACTATTAAAAAAGAGAGACAAACAGTTTAAGGGCTATTTATATACCATGAGAAGACAAATGCTTTCGAAAAAAACTATATTTTTAATATCTTTGTTACAGATGATAAGAAAGACACTACTTTTTTTTTAAAATTAATTCTTAGGAAACATACAATGTTTTCTTACATACTTAAAACAACAGAACACAAATCAAATAAGTTTCCACTAGTAACCTTGAAATAAATGACAAATAGCTCCAAGCAAGATGTTGGAATGTGAATTATTAATTAACAAAAAAAGAATGAATAGTGAAAAATAATTAATTATCAATATTTTTTATTTATTTATTAATATAATTATTAATTATTAATGAATGAATAATGAAAATAAAAAAAAAAATGTGTAAATGTGTATTCTAGAATAACAAATGATTAGAGATCGGAATAGCTTGAGGATATTTACCTAAACTTCGAGGAACAGAGCCAGAAAGTGGACGAAAAAGATCTGGAACATTTTCTGGGACATCGCTTGTTATTTATTATTATATTATAAATTATATTATATATATCGCACTCTTAGTGATATACAGACCTAATTAGACATGGGCTCGAATTGAGTAACGCAGACTCACAGGCTTCTGTTAACGTTATTTATGATTTCAAATTGAAATTAAAACGAAATTCGCCTTCTTTATTGACACAGCGTAACATGGGTCTCTTTCATTGTTATGTGTTATTGCACCGGACAAAATTGCAGAACGGTTTATTGCGTTGCTCCTAAAATCTCCTTTTTTGAGTTGAGCCAGTATATCACTAAGGGTGCGATATATAAATGTCAATTGCGAGACTAGTGGGTCGCGTTCTAAGGGTTTGAAAACTATAATTTGCTTAGCTAATAAATCATTTACAACATAGTCTGAAAATATAAACTGACACATATTTTTTTTAAATGTACAATTCTACCTCCTATTATTAATTTTAATTTAATAAGCAAGCTTAATAAAAAGGTTTATTTTAGCATAAATGCTGTAATAATGCCCGTACAAAAACTTTTGAATACTGTGCTTCGATATCATTATTAACAATACAATTACGGACATTCACGACATATTTTAATGTAATTTAATTGAAAAAAATGGTAAAAATTGTTTCCGCCCGTTTTCTATCAAAAACTAGAAATCTGTGAAGGATGTTTATTATTATTAGGTACACCAACAGCATATAATATTAAATATTAAAAAATGTACTTTACAAATTGCTAAGCAAAAATGTAAATTATAAAACAAAAACAATAACTTTACTGTAGACTGTAAAATTATGCAAATAAATTTTTAACTGGGTAATAATGATGTACTTTAATAATATAAATTGTTTAAAAAAGAAAAATCAATTGTTATTCCAATTAACTATTTTTTGTTTAAATTTTCTATATGGATCGGAGAAAATGTCGACATAATGTATCTTTGCAGAATGAATTAAATTGATCGTATATTCTAACAATCGGAGAGTGTAATCCGGCGTTCGTTCGAACATCGAGTACGAAAATCAAATAATTAGTGATAGGGTGTAGGTATGGAGGGCGGACAAACTAGAGTTTTCAAGAATATATATGCAGTTAATAATACTATTTTATAAAGAAAGATAAGGTTGTGTATTTTACGTCGGTCTTGCATCATGAATTTTTTCATACGGTTTTTATATGAAACTTTGAAATGAAATGAAATGCAAGATACCTAGCTAGTAAATGATTTCTGGATGTTTTCAATGCGATTGATATAAAAATTATAAACTGCGTACATGGGATTCCAGAATTATGAAGTATAGGTATACTATACTATAAGTATACTCTACGTGACTTCTTACTTTAAGTGTTATAAATACCAAGCAAGGTTTTTTTGAAATAAAGCCTCTACTATGTCTTGTCGCTTTATGAATCCAAGCATTTTGTAAGCCGATTTTATAATATTGTTGTAGTGCGATATAAATTTAAGCTTGCTGTCTAAAATGTCACCAAGGTTTTTTACTTCTGAAACTGAATCGAGGACTTCAATGCTAATGTTATAATTGCTGGTGATAGGTTTCTTTTTTTTTGTAAATTGAATGGTATTGCCCTTTTTAAAAAATATCCATAGAAGTGGACACCCTGGAAAATCCCCCGCGTAACTAAGTTGTTTATAAATAAATGCTTGCACTTGATAAATACATACTTATAATAATAACAAATTATTTTTAGAATGGACACTAGTCATTATTATTCTTCTTTTGTAGTAAGTCAGGAAACCACCTGATCACATTGTTTGCGTACTGATTGTGTGTCGTTACAAAAGCACGTGCGTTTAATGCCGACAGTTAGTCAGGGCTCCGGGGGCCGCGTAGCATGTGCCGTGTGTGGCGTTCAACAGACAGACGCCGCCGCCGGTCTCGACTGCCGCAGAAAACGCGGATTACGTCACTTTCATTCGTGTTATTGTGCCACAAAGCTCGACAATCGTCCGAGCAACGACGCTTTTAATTCCGTACTATTTTAATCCAATCTCAGCTAGTTAATTCTCGTGTTAATTACCTACCAAAGTAGTTATATAATATACAGCACAGTGATGTGGTGTAAGGTGTGTGTGATCATGTTGATTATAATAGGTGCATAGCGTTCAAGAAAGTAAGGTTGAGTTTGTAATGTTGGTACCTATATCTTGCATCTACCTCGATTATATTGAAGTTAGCTTGCTGCGTTCACGTCATTACTTCTTTGAACAGCTTATGACTGGATCTTTTCGGTGATTCATTTGTATCTGCATATTCTTAAGGTAGCACAGCGAGACAAGTTAAAAGGCAGAATTTACCGGATTATTCTTATAGATAAGTGTGTTCTTAAAAAGTGGGAACAATAATATTTACTAAATATGGATGAAGAATCTATGTGGAAAGGATTTTACCAAAAGTTGCAACAGCAAAAGTCTGTAGAAGAAGAGGTTCATGAAAACCAGTAAGTAAAACAAAAAAAACTTACCTTTTAAGTACCTATAAGTACTTCGATAACTCGCTTAAAAAAGTATTTAAGTAAGTACATAATTAAGTTGGTAATTTAAATACACTACACTTCATTACACTAGGTTACATGTTGGAAGAAGTGGTACGTGTTAAACCGTTACTTTATTCCAAACTTTTTAATTTCATTTTTAAATAAGTTGTTCAAAACTAAAACTGCCCAAGGGAAGTCGAGGAAAAACATTAGTACAATATTTTTGTAACAGTTAAAGGGTCTACTAAGCCAGTGTTCATACAAAAAAAAATTACGAAAATTACCACTATCTGCGACCATATAGATTTTTCCCAAAATTATTATACCCTATGGCATATGGTGCATCAAGCCGAAACTAACGATACCTCATTTGTTAAAATCTAACACAATCTAGTCTACACAGCGTGACAAAGAAATATACATACATATATAATATACATAGGGTCAGTTAGGTATATATTTATATGTTACCAATAATCTGCTTAACTATATCTTTTGTAATACATTACCGGTCTTACTTATAAACGTTTATTAAAATTAAGTGATGAATTACTGATTAATTTGAAAATTGTTAAAAAAGACAAAAGTCGATTGCATGAGCACTTTCTGAAGATAGTGATTATCTAGCTACTAATATAGTAATCTGTGATGGTGATTATAATCCTCAAAAAGTTAGTGAAGAGAGTGAAAGTTAGTGAAAAAGTTAGTTATAATCAATGAGCGGAAGCTCCGTTCGTGCCTCCGTTAGCGCCACAAATTACTACAGCAGTGTTAACATCATATTTTATGCAAAGGTTCTATGGGAACCACTTGGTAACATTACATTTAAATAAAATAAAATAAGATAAAATTTATTTAGCATAGTCTGTAACTAAGGTCTGTAAGCTATCCATTGTCAAAGTCAAATAGTGTTCTGTGGCAATCTGTGGTATTACTGTGTGAGTTGATTGTGACATTGACATAAGAGCAAAAATTAAACTCAGCAGTCACTGCAGTCAGAAATTAAATAAATAAGTTGGTTGGATTATGCCGATAAATTAGACTATTATAGTATTATCACCTAAGTGTATCGCCCAGCTGTAAATACCCGATAGCGTCTGGTCTTATCGCTCCACTTATTTATTCTTATATAAGAGGAGGCCATTACAGCGAGCAAGAATCTTTCAGTTATAAAAGCGAACTCCAACTGCAAGGATATGAATAGCTTGCGCTTAGGGATTTCGAAAAACTTTAATTATCTTACAATGGAATGCCGCCGGTTACATCTACTGAGAAATCAAGCGTATATAAATGGACAATGGGTGAGCGCTGCGAGCAAGGATGTGTTCCCTGTGACCAACCCAGCGGATGACAAAGTAATTGTAGAAGTGCCGGATATGGATGCTAATGACGCACAGAATGCGGTCAGCGCAGCTACTGACTCTTTTCAGACGTGGAAGAACACAACTGCAAAGGAGCGTTCTTATATTCTTAGAAAATGGTTTGATGTCTGCCAGAAAAATACCGATCCATTAGCGGATATTATAACTGCTGAGTCAGGAAAACCGCTTGCGGAGTCGAAGGGAGAAATTGCTTATGGGAATTCCTTTTTAGAGTGGTTTGCAGATACAGCGCGACACATTGATGGAGAAGTGATTCAGAGTCCCTGGCCGAACAAACAAATTATACTAACTAGACAACCCATTGGTGTAGTATCTATAATTACTCCTTGGAACTTCCCTTTCGCAATGATAACCCGAAAGGTAGGGGCTTTGATGGCAGCTGGATGCACGTGTGTCATAAAGCCATCAGAAGATACCCCATTGTCAGCTCTAGCTGCAGTGGAGTTAGCAGAGCAAGCTGGAGTACCCAAAGGTGTAATAAATGTTGTTACTTCTAGTCGGAAAAATGCACCTGCTGTTGGAAAGGTATTGTGCACACATCCAGATGTTGGGTGTATATCTTTTACTGGATCCACACATGTTGGAAAGATTCTCTATGGTATGGCAGCTAGTGGAATAAAAAGGGTATCCTTAGAATTAGGTGGTAATGCCCCGTTCATTGTTTTTCCAAGTGCCGATATAGAGCATGCCTTGAATAATGCTATGTTGGCCAAATTCAGAAATAATGGCCAGGCGTGTGTCGGGGCCAATAGATTCTTAATTCATGAGGATGTTTATGCCCAATTTGTGGAAGGTTTTAAGAAAAGAATTGGTGATAAGTGTATACTAGGGCCTGGCACCAAAGCTGGTGTAACCTGTGGTCCTTTAATCAACAAAATGCAAGCCGATAAGGTGTCAAACCTGGTAGATGATGCGGTTTCTAAAGGAGCAAAAACTCTTATTGGAGGAAAATTTGCAAGTGACATTGGCAACAAATTTTATGAATCAACTTTGTTGGTAGATGTCAAATCAGATATGAATATTTACAGTGAAGAAATTTTTGGGCCTGTAGCCGTGTGCCTCAAATTTAAGAGCGAAGATGAAGTTTTGAAAGTTGCTAATAGTACAAGATGTGGGCTTGCGTCTTATGTGTTTACAAAGGATCTCGGCCAAGCCTTTAGAATGTCTCGGAACTTGGAGTTTGGAATGGTTGCAATTAATGATGGAATTTTATCAGCTGCAGAACCTGCCTTTGGTGGAATCAAGGAGTCAGGAATAGGCAGGGAAGGCAGCAAGCATGGAGTTGAGGAATATACTGATATCAAATATACTTTGTTCTCAGCTTTGGATAAGTGAATGCAGACCATTGAAATTTGTATTTCTACAGTTCCTATGCATAAAGGAAATTTTATCTCTGCAGCTCATCTAGCAGCTTATTAGGTCTAAATCCCTATTAGTGAGCTTAATTTATGCATTTGTAGTAATAACAACCTGTGAAGTTATAATTAAAAAGTAAAGAGTAGTAATAAAAGAGTATACAGAATCAATGAAGCAACGATAGCCTAGTGGTTAAGACTTCAGCCTCCTACTCAGAGGGTCCGGGGTTCAAATCCTAGGACTACCTACGCACCTATGAATTTTCTTAGTTATGTGCGGTTTAAGTAATTAAATATCTTCTGCTTAGGGTTAAGAAAAACATTGTGAAGAATCCTGAATGCTTAGAGTTTTCCATAATGTTTTCAAGGGTGTGTGAAGTCGGCCAATCTGCACTTGGGCCCACGTGGTTGTCGATGGCCTAACCCTTCTCATCATGAGAGGAGACCGGTGCTCAGTAGTGGGCTGGCGATGGGTTGTGATGATACAAAATCAGAGTATAATTTGCAAACTGTCCAGTTCTGTCCTTAGCTGATCAAATAAAAAAATCAATTAAACAACCTAAATCAACCTAGGCACTATGAAATATATTGTTTTAATAAATAATGAAAGGATTATACTAGTATACATCCACCCAAATCTCTCCCATTACATCGATAAGGAGTCAGATAACTTAGAAGATAATTAATTATAATTCAACCATTTTGGTTGCTAGTAATAAAAAGTTTATGACAGGTTATCATTCCAGTCTTCCAGTGAATTGTGATTTAGGATTATTAGGATAGCATGAATTTTAATACTGTATTATTAAAAATGTAGGAAATATTACTATAAGGTGTATCTTAGTGGCCCATTCACTCTGTATGTGAAAATGTGAAATTTTCCTTAAAATTTCTTTAATTAAAATTGTATGTAAGTGTATATCAATAATCACTTGTTTTTATAAGCCTTAGTGGTATCCAATCACTTGTGCATTTAAAAATATTTTTATCTTTGCCATTTATGGAAGTTTTTATTACTTATACATATTACTTAGGCTTAGTTACCTAATAATAAATTGTTACCTAATAATACGCTTACTCAATAAATATTACGTATGTGAATTAAAATGTTTTTACTATCTACTAACTCTATTTAAATCATTTATAGGTAGGTATAAGTTAAAAGTACCTACGGGTAATTTTGACTGGTCGTCTTCTTCAACAGTACCTCAACATTTACATTGAATTTATTATAATACTTGGCGGTTAGGGTTTGCAGTTACCTCTCGTCGCGCTTCCTTGTACCGCACCCCCGCACCTCAGTCAGGCCGCCCGCGCCGCTCGACGGTACCAAGCGGGCGGGCGTGACAGAACGGAAAACTGTCGCCATGTAATGAGACCCGTCTGATTTTTTATTGAAAATAATTTGCAATAACATAACACTGTATCCAATAAAGAATCATTGAAATGAGATCTTCGCCGACTTTTCAGCTTCATAGCAGTGTTTTACGATCATGATGAAGCAGGAAGCTACGAAAGCAGTGGTTAAAAGGGAGAATATTATCAATTCGTGGACAGTGAACGTGTATAGACGCCTATATGGGCATGGGTAAAGACAAAACAGTTCAGTAGGTATATTTCTCTTCTCTGTCAACCAATTTTCTTTTTTTTTGTTTGGTAGCTATTGCTAGCTTAGCTGGGATCAGTAAAAAAAATATTCGAAATATCCAAATTCATTAAATGATTATGAGCGAATTTCGACCAGTGTGCATACACTAGTTACAATAAAATTACTATCGTGTCTTGTTCACTGTCCACGGAGCAGCCCTGGATGGATTGGGTGTGGTGGCGTTGGCGGTAGCGTGGGTTCGCGACGGTGCCAACTGTGACTACTAGTAGACATTTTGATTTTATATATTTGTTTTGATCGGAGCTGTAGCTTTGATTATCAAATAACGGGGCTTTGCCCTAGGCTCCTCCCGCGTTTAAAGTCCCACATCCATCCTATAGGAATCGTGGATTTTTCCGGGACAAAAATAAACCTGTCACTGTCCCGTTCATAAATTACTTACCTCCATACACAAAAATTCACGTCAATCTCTTGCTCCGTTCCAGAATGAAAGAAGGACAAACCAACAAACACAACACACTTGCGCATTTATATTATTAGTAGTGACGGTGTGTCAATACGTTTTCCCAAGTCAAGTAACCGCAAATAAATAACTCATAGGTATTACCTATGTTATATCGTACGATGACCCGAAAGCATAATACCTACTAAGTAATATGTGTGAAAATATTAGTTCTTGAATATCATTCTTTGCAAGCGGTCGCACGTAGAATTGGTCGGTGTCCGTGGTCCGATCGGTTATTCAATAAAACAAAGATTTTATGTTACTGACTTGACTAACTTTAATGAAAATGAAAAAGTAAAGGCAAAAGGCAAAATTAGCTCTTACCTATTATTTATGTCTCTAAACCCAATGTTGAAGATTAGTAAAAAAAGATTGTAAACAGATAATAAAAAGTTCAATTATCATTGTTTCAGAGTGCGAGAAGTTGATGACAGCTTTTTCGAGAAATTTGGCTCAATCCTAAAGCAGGCATCGCAACGAGCCGCGCTCGAGGAGGCCACGCCATTGGCCCCGCTCAAAGAGCCTGAAGAACAAGATGGAGAACAGAAGGTCACAGAGGTGCCAGAGAGCAGGAGTCCCATGCGAGATTCTGACAGTGGAAATGAAACACTTCTAGACACAGATTCAGAGCCCGATGACCCGGAAAAATTAGATTTTTACGTAGAGGCTGTCGGATGGAATGTAAGTAAATTCAATCTTTCTGAAATTTAAACACCCAAAGAATATAATTAGCCAAAGAATCAATCAATGAAGCCATTTTAATTACTACCCTTCGCATCTATAGCCACTATAATATAATAGAATAGAATACACGTTTTCGTCAACAACAACACGCATGAACAATGCAACAATATACATCAGAGAATTTCCTAGAACATTATAATGTGGTATTATGGTAGTACAGTACAATACTTGACGAAAAAGGGGCGCACTCAGCGTTTACCGCGGGAAACCACAGTCGCTGGTTTTCAGTGCGACCCTCTTTGCTAAAGCTAAGGGCTCCAATCCCATACTTAGAACGTTTCTGTGTCAGTGCGTGGTAGGATTCAAACCAGTCTATTCTCATGCTTTCCACTATTCAGACCTCTACGAATTAGAACCCTGACTCTCGGTGTGGCAGGCACCGAAATGCATACCACTGGGCTTTTCCCGCTTAGAAGCAGCATGACGCAGGTATTATCCAAATGGCAAAGGGCGAGAGGTGCAGCGTGTTTATTTGTAGCAAGATATTACCGGATGCCTGTTAGTTTGTTTTTATCGTTATGTTAGAATTGAACTAGACATTGGTGGAAATTTATTTCAGGAAAGTGGGCCGCTGTATATTCTAAACATAATTAGGTATGAGAAACGCAGTCATTTTGTTACTGCTTGTATGAAAGTCTTGTGGATAGCCATTATCAGGCATTATGTCTACATACTCTAACAATTTTATAAAAGCCTTCAGTGCCTAATGATTATTATAAAAATATAGAAACGCCAAAACCCGTCAACTGTTGACTACTCGAATTTTGCAAAATTGATTGACACAAGCCGCAGGCAGAATCTATGTTCGTTTCATGAATCATGATGAATTTACATGTAATGTCCTTGGTTGGTCTACTGCGGTATGCATTTTAGAAGTTTAGCTACTGTCTGTTTCATTTACTGACGCCGGACCGACTTGTAAACGCATAATGGTCGCGAATGCCCGTTTCAGCGTGGCGTCTTGCCAAATATCTTTTACTTTCCATAGCTTGTTTTGTCACCTTCCACACCAAGGTTGTTTTGAATGGCCGACGTCATTCAATGCGGTGTTGTCTCCAATGTCATTCCCCTTCGGACGAAAATGTAGTGCGGGATGGGCCTGGCCAGTGGGTACCGTCGTGGTACCGATACCGACGTATTTGAACGCATCGATGCATTTCCCCGTTAAGCTGTATTTTCACTGTTTACGGTTTCGTATCTCAAAAAAGATGAAGCGGAACTTTTTTGATGACTCATGTCTCAAACGGTAAAGACGGTACATATAAGTCAATACTCACTAACTTTAAAAAAATAGTTTTACAGAATTCATACTCGTAACTTTCCTCACTAACTATTAAAAAAGTTTATCTTACTAATTACAGAGAACATCTTTGATAGAGCAGTTGTATAAGACTTTTTAAATGGGCAGAAATGGGTGGCCCAGAAAAATTAATTTGCAGACGAAGCCGCTAGGAAACAAAAAACAACTGGTAGTTATACCTACTGTGGGTACACGAACTTACTAAATACACAGTTAAAATGTTGCCTATCGCTTCTCTAAGCTTATCGCACTATACTCGTTGATGAACTCAAACGATGATCTAATATTAACAATGAATCAGTTTCATTTACACTGCTTTGATAAGCTCTTAATATATTTCGATCATCTGGAGCGGCTTGAAAGTCTAGATTACACGCAGACCTAGTCTGGATCTGGGTATCTTCAAGTTGCAATGCATTCTGATTTGTGGTTATATAATCTGGAAATAATTATTTATGGATCGTATCTTTCTATAATTTAGTGGTCATTTATACAATTGGCGCAAAAATACTTTTAACCACTATATAGCAATAAAAAGTTCATTTGTAAAAGTTATGAAACATAATAAGGAAATACTATAGGTACTTTATTGTTTAAAGTTTATTGAAGTAGGCACCAAATATGTTTACTCTTCGCTTGTACTTTGTATGGCCCAATCTTTGAGTCGGAAGCTCAGTAATTATTCATACATATAATCTTGTAACATTCTGATGTTAGGTCTGCTGAGACTTAACAGCTCGTCAGATACTTTCCGGTCATAGCCTCTTATTAGCGCCTTGGAGCAATTTTATCCGGGCTCTTCAGCCCACGAATCAAGATATTCCTTCCGCTTCCAGCACTGGCAAAGTAGCTACATTATGGATAACGCTTCTGGAGATTCCATACGAGGGGTCTGGAACTATCGGAAAACCAAGTCATTCACTTAACTTCATTAAAACAATTTTTATTAATAGTTAAAAAAAATTGACCAAAGTTTTTATCTAGTCATAAGTATCAATTGTATCTTATCCTTGCTCCGTACATCCTCATAAACAGGATCTGCATTGTACGTTGCGAGTACATCTACGCAACGACGTTGCGCAATATATCCCGTACTTACGACCATCGTGCTCTATTACCGGTTAATTGAAGTTTCGTTCAGATGTGCGAATAAATGTGCTACATAAACATTAAAGTAGCTTCCGTTCATGGCGAGTGTAAACTGGAGCGGTTAATAAAATAAATAATTCGCTCAACACGTGCTCGGCTTGCGCCGATCCTCGGAACCTTGGATCGCCCACGGCTTACACCACTTACCTTTATAATAAACATTCGGCTAATTGCAGCTTTATGAACCACTGATGGTTTCTCATACTCTTTTATATAGCCGGTACTGGCTTTGTAATATTTTTGACCCTCAGAAAATTTGAGGTTACATTTAGCGGTATTTAACCGATTAGTTAGATTAACAGACTTTTTATGCTTGATGTTCGTCTTCGCGGATTGGTTTTTATTTCTCCGATAGGCCGATAGGCAGTAATTATTAAAATGTGTTGACTAATCATAATCTACCCAGACGCTAGGAATTTTTCAGCAGAATGGATCTGTTAAAAGCGTCTTTAATTCTTTAAAAGTCAAATATTTTTCTTACAACTGTTTGAAAACTTTGTTTGTAATGTATGAATTATTTAGTAGATGCTTCAAGAAATTTAATGTATGTTAATGTATGTAATGTATGTTTAATATTTATTATAATACCTAGATATCGCTACCTATTTCTCAAGTGACTAATAAATTTTTATTACTTGGAATGTATTCAAATGTTTAAAAGACATAATGTGCAGTGTTATGGGGTTTTCCTGTGATTGAGGAGGCATATAAATCTCAACTTTCCATTAGCATTATTATAGAGCAATTGTGTGCATACTACTAAATTATAAACTCATTGAAGATTCTGCAAATAGGTCTGTATCTACGAGTAGAATGTAGGTATCTTAAATATAAGTACTTAACAAAAACTTTCAAAAATTTCAAATTACATTAAAAGTAAAAATTAAAGATTACGCGGTAACACTCTGAAACACCCAAATATTGGTCATATCAATACCTGAAAGCAGTTCAGAGTGCCAATTTTAATAGGTACCCACGCCGCAGTTGCTCCGAAATGTATACTGTTTAGGGGCAAAAAGGTACAACGGTGACATAGTTAATCTTTTTGGTTCTAAGGTAGATCCAAAAGTAAAAAAATAATTAAAGAACATTTTTATCATTCGCTTGAGTTCACATTCGACTCCGTCGGCGGCGCCTCGCGAAAATAGAATCTGGCGGCAGCGCGGGCCGAGTCCCGAGTCCCGGCCGCCGCGCCCGCCGCTCGCCAGTGCATCGGCAACACGCACCAGACACATTTCTGCTCTGGAAATTCGCCCGCGACCGTGCTCCCTTCGTTATGTTTAAACGCGTCCTGGTTTCCGAGGAAGCTATAAATCGTGAAGATGTTTCTGTTCTGAGTTTTCTGCTCAGTGTGAACAGTGCAAGTGCAGGGGTAATACGCTCGGCACAAAAATGAATGGTGTAGGGATGACTGGAACGTTGCGCACCAAGTTCAGGGGCGTGAAGAAGGAGTTGCTCGAGCGACAGACCAGCCTACTGATTCAGTCCATGACTGTGGGTATAAGAAAGTATCTGGCAAATCTATTTGTTAATAGACTTACATCACTCTTAGCTTAGTTACACTAGATGCAGCTAATATTTTTAGTTTGTGGTATTGGGTAAACGTAGAACTTAAACATTATTATTTTACCGCTTACCCGCGAAGATAAACTTTAGCTGATAATTATCTTAAGGAACACTCCTGGTTTCCATGTATATGTCCGGTTTGCTAAATGTGACGGTACGAGAAATATGTAAATGACTTCGCGACTGAAAATAAAAACCACTCAAAATTTATTTTGAGTCGGCTTGCATCACTTACATTACTCATTAGTACTTAGTACCTATCAACCCTGATCTGTATCTGTCTTCTCGGCATTCATACAATGATCCGTCTGTTCTGCTTCAATGAGCAAATATAAAAGTGCATCGTAACATTCGTAGGAAACAAGGCATCTAATAGAAATCATACCACCTCTGCGCTCGATCAATATCCTTCCCACGACGGCGCAGTAACCCCTCCGTTTTACATGGGTTGTTATAGATATCTTGCAGACCCTTCCCAACATGACATTTCAAATCAGTCGCATATCGGGGCCTGGTTTGTCCTATTGGTATCGTGGTAACGGAGGGGTAACGGCACCCCTCTTTCATTCCGTGACCGATAGTTAAAGTGCGGTGGCGAATTTCACTGCAGAACAGCATCTGCAATTTAGTGATTTTTGATTTATATTTGGTTGATGAATTTGAGATACTATTACGATTCTTCGGTATGTGTTACGATTCTAGTTATCAGAATATTTGTTATTTTTGTGAGTTTTAAAACGATACATATACCAGTGATTTGTTCGTTTACGTATTCTTGACTCTACAGTAATTTAGTCACCGAAATCTTCTTAGGCCCCGGTAGGCTAGAGCATTGACCTACACCTACAGCTTTACCTACAGACATAATCTGCTGTTTGGTTTTGCCCTACTTTATATAACCAATTACTTATTTCAAAGTTATATTTTGCGCTATTGTGCTCAACTTTTTGCACTTGTGTCTCCAGGCAAGCCTTCTAAATGACCGGGTCCAGATACATCTGGGACCCGTGAAATGCCAATGACCTCATAGTATTAAAATAAAAGGCCTTGCCTTATAGGTGCATTGAAAAGCTTATGTGACGATAATGATTCATTAGCATCATCATTAGAATAATTCAACCATTCGGTCCGCCTCTTATACCATTATCTTGTTATGCACGTATAATGAAGTTTAAATAAATAAAATATATTGGACATTTGGAGATTTGAAACTAGATTAATTAAAATTAAAATTTTGTTAAGTTATGTAGTAGAAAATTTTTTTTTTTTTAAATAAATAATTAATAAAAAATGTATCTATATTATCTTATTTGTTTTCATACTAACAATATTTCCGGAGCTTCGAGTTTGTTTTGTTTAGTATATTATGTATGGCTTCGAGTAATAAGCATGACCAGCGTGACGGAAGATGTTTTCTTTTTTTAGTGTATTATCTATGGAAGATGTCAATACGCTAATTGGTCCTGTCTAGCAATCGTAAACATTTCATAAAATCTTAATGAATGATTGCAGGTTGATGAGCTCTATCTGGAGATATTGTACGAAATACTGCACAATGTCGGCGGATGTGACGTAGGGTGCGAGGTGGGGCAACCGAATATGCTATCTTACGCCCAGGAAGCTTTCAAAATATCCAACGACAAACACACGGAACTCCTCACAAGAGCGGAGGCTAAGGAACCCCCAGAGTTAATGTTGAACGTAGAAGTGGTAGAAGGGAAAGACTTAGTGCCCAAAGACCCCACTGGCCTCAGCGATCCGTTTGTCACCATATACCTGGTATCTAATTCGACACAGAGATACAACACGTCAGTGAAATCTGGGACACTGAATCCTGCGTGGGAGGAACATTTTTCATTGTAAGTGCGATTTTTTTAATTTACTAACTATGTTGTATTTATTAGGAGATTTGTGTTAAATTTAAATGATTATGATTAGTAAAAGAGCTTGAACTACAAAAATATTTTACTAAATTATTTACACCGATCACCAAAATTCTATCATAAAACTTTATCTATTTGGTTGGTTTCGGGATATGCGTTCCTAAAGCTTAATATTAGAAGCATGAATGTATTACGAATGTTTTTATATTTTCAGACCGATTTCGGGAAATGTTCAGGAGGACACACTTTGTCTAGAAGTATGGTAAGTATTAGTAACATACTTAAAGTGCCTACTCATTGAACTAACAATATTTTAAAGGTTTTCAACCTTTTTGAATTGTTCACATCCATAACAATTTAAAAAGGTTAAAATTGCGAGTATGACACAGAGTAGCCAACATATTATTCAAAAATTAGAATTATTGACTACGTGACTTTCTATATACAT
>DWLO01001299.1:0-15463 GCA_018245335.1 Dalla quadristriga
GGACGCCAAAGTACATAAAACCTTTGAAAATAATAATAATACACTTTATTGTACACCATCGAAACAACACTAACACGATACAAAGACGAAACAAAAAATATACGATACACATTAGGCGATATTATCGCCAAAAAGCATTTCTTCCAGAGAACCTTAGGGTATGAATAAAAGTAATCAGATGTAGATTGCGGAGCATAATTTTTCGTCAATATCATCATGATCTATGAATCAATTTACAAATTCGCTGGTTATAATTGCGACGTTAATTCATACACCTAATTAGATTAACAGAACGGAATCTCGTAATCCGCGATAACGAAGGGTCATAATGAGGTAATAAGGGTAATAAGGGAAAGGTAATGGTCATAATGACTCAAATCAATCAAACGATTTCAAACTACGCAAAACAACTCACAATTACACAGGTATTAACTTGATTGATTAACAGAAAAACTTTTATTACGTTAATTAAAAAATTGCTGGTAGTTAGTTATGTCATAATAAATTGAATGCTTATCATAGCTGCCACGATATAAATCAAGGAATGTTTGCGACAAAGTTTATTGGTAAATTAAGGAGCTTTTTGTAAATTTTTTGACAATACAAGTATTATTTAAGTAGTGTGAACCAAAAAAGAGTAAAATAACTGAGTAGAATTTACAAAAAAAGGCGGTCTCATCCAAGGCAGCTATGTCTTCCAGACACCCTTTGAATTTGACCTTGAATTTGATACCACTTACAACTAAAAAAAACAATTGACACAGCAGTTGTTTTATTTTTCATATACCTACCTAATTTTTGATAAAATAAAACGGCATTCATTGTTTAAGCCTTTGCGCGTCCTCTGTGCAGCAACTACCATCTACTGCGATTACCAACGCGCCTGCCCAGCGTGGTGGTTATAGGAAAATCCTCCAATATTTAGGAGGCATTTAGTTCAGCAGTGGAGTACTATCGGCTGTTGATGATGATGAAGACAAGATAGTGTTGGTGCGATCGCTCTAGCTAGACGAATATGCTCTAAGCACATTCCCATTAGTTCCGTTTCATATTAAAGGGAAGCAGTCCAAACAATAAAGAGCATTTATCTTATTCATCCAAGTTAACTAATTACACCCCAGCGGGTCGGGAGACCAGCGCGGAAACAAAAAGATAATCTTGTTATATCGTAGCCGGAACGAAACCAGCAATTGGAACTGCAAACCGTTACGCAAACTTCTAGAGAATAAACTAGTAGTTAGTTAGCAAACAACCTTGTCCCATATAGAGCCTGCAGGCGAGTTTATATTACAGTAACACCAGTGAGTCGCGTGTTTCTTAAATAATTCATACCACCTACAAATAACTTGAGACTTCGCTCAAACGCTGTCTGCCTGGTACCCACCTGGAAATTACGACATCTACCTGTCGCCTATAAATGGATCCTTTTAAATAATAAATCGGCTCTGCTCCGGCAATACGACATATTACTGCTCAATATATTACCAAGCTAAATTCAAATGTCCGCCTTCGTGTTTTCAGCGGGACTCGTTTCACAGAACAATGGCTCTAAATTTAAATGTAGCAGTAATTCAAAAATTTGACTATTCTGGCATATGTACCATTTTGCTTTAGATACTGGGCGTTAATTTAAAAAATTACATCGGAGTTCAGGAACCATCAAAAACCTGAATAAACCAAAGAGAAGATAAATAAGAATGTACAAATGCCAGGTGGTTGAACCTATATACAGTTCGCCCGGGTTTATAAAACTAAACTACTCGTAACTAAATTAAATTAATTAATTTTATATTTTTATTGCCATTGTTTCTGAGTGTTCTCGATTCTTCGACTCTTTGTGGAATTGTTGCTACAATTATTTAATGAAGATAGAACCCACATTGAACCGGCGTTTATTAAAATTAACCCTAAAAGATGTAAGGTGGTCTTACTTCCACTAACTATTACGTACATAACAAACAATTTCGCCACAATTCACTTGACGAGAAAATTTGATAAAAAGCTATGTTCGTTACAATCGATGGCGCTAATTGACATGCCAAACGAAGCGCAAATGGCAGGCACAAGCGATTAATTTTATATCAGAATCTGATCGCAACATTTCTGATTTAAGAATGTTTTACAATTTTACATCTAATGTGGCGACTCATGTGCGATGGTTAGAATAACTCAAGCGAAGCGAGGTTTGTACGGACAATTTAAGAGGACTATCACGTATCGCATCTCTGTTCTAACATTTTCAGTTACTGCTATAGTCTAAAGAAAACTATGACAGTTGAAACTATGACAGTATGACAGTTGAAAAATATGATACATTATCATTAGTTGACCATAAATTTACGAACATTTTAAGAAGAAAGAAAGAATGTATTGTATGCACTTACTATAATGTATTGTCATGTATTGTAATGCAGTGTAATGTTTTGTGTACTATATTAATTGTTAAATGTACATGTGACCAAATAAGGTATCTGTTCCTGCCAGGTAAGTAATTGAAAGACTAAATAAAAAAATAATAAAAAAGAACCACCGTTCATAGGGGAGGAATTTCGTATTGAAATTTATATACGACCACATATGAGGTAGGTATTTATTAAATAAAAGCCTCAAAAATCAGTTCACAAACGGCGAAGATATCGCGTATCATACAAACAAAAACATAAGCTGTAAGGATAACCTCATCCTTTTTCGAAGTCGGGTAAAAAGTACGGGTACGGATATCTTCCACCTCTCGTGTCTTTAAGAATAAGGTTCACAAGTCGATTGCCAATAGTATTGGCAGTACTGGGTCGGTCTTGGGCCCAATTTCACGCACAACGGTCACGGTCGGGCGACAGAAATGACGAAAATAGACTGAGGGCATATCTCTGACATTGCAACCTGTTCAATCAGCGGCCAGCAGTAAACAATGAGGTGCACAACTAAATAAAGTGGAAGTAATTAAAAAGTATTGAGACGGCAACTAGGTTTTTAAGGTTGTCTGGAAGAGATTCTTCTTTTTGTTATTAATCAAGCGCCGAGCGTTGGGAAGAAGTCGTAAACAACAAGAACGGAGCAACATTATTGATTGTTTAGGTGGTTGTTAATATTTATTGAATAAACCTTTTTTTATTTTTTTATTTTTAAATTGTGGGAACTTAACTGCACTCTATTACATCATAAGACCGAAGATTTATTGTAATGTTAACAACGATAGCCACTATGGGTAGAATAGAATAGAATATAATGGAATATATTTGTATTCTATTCTATTCTACCCACTTACGTAAGACAGATACCAGATAAACAAACGAGACGTAGACATATGGTAGATAGGAATAAGTAATCAGTCATTAGTGTCTCTGAAGTGTTAACAATTCAACATGTCAACACTTAGTTCCTGCGCGTCAGCTTCGCCGTGACTATGCTATTAAACGAGCCATTATTTTACGCGAGTTTCTATCAATATGTATTAAAGTGTAGTAACTAGGTACCACCGAGTAGGAAGGTAGGTAATAAATAGGAGAAAATACTTGGTGGTACTAAAACTATAATGGATTAACGGTAGCGGCAGCTTTCTTGACTTTCTTGTCGGCTGATCGAAGCTTCCACCACATAAAAAAACATAACCCTCCTTCTTACGCAGTCGGTCAAAAAACTGAAAATAACCTTAAAACTTCTCAAATTCGTCATTCGTCAAATGTTTGCACTGTCACAAGAACTACATAAAAAAGTCGCGCCAAGTTAAACAAAAAGTTGTAGGTAAAACTTAATACTTACAAAAATCAATACATTTATGTTTGAAGATTTGTCCCTAATACAAAATATCATAAGTATTTATATTTATGACCTCCATCCGAGTCCAAGAATAGTAATTCATTAGACCCTCATGAACACATTACAAATCTCCTTAACAAGCGTAGGTTAAGGATTAGCGTGAATGTCAACTACCGGGTACCATTGTGGTGCCAATCAATCCACTGATCCGTCAAACAACGGGCACTTAATGGACCGGAGTAGGTACCAACTGGCGCGCTGACGATAATCCAAAGTGTTGGCAAGTAATGAATAACAATTGCTTGACAGATTGAATTACACTTGCGCTATAGACAGAGAGCGTGTTGAAATAACATTTTGTAGTTTTAAATACTAGCTCCAACGCGTATTTATTGGCTTTTTATACGAACCTAAGCATCCTATTAGCCTCAGGGTTGAATTTACAATTATTCTTATAGTTGTCATGGTATCCACACTAAGCATGTTTCTTTGAATGAAGTATGAATCTAATTGTATTTGTTTGGTCGAATAAAATGCTGTTGACCCTATTGGCCTTTACAGCGTCACCTTACAGCGTAGCGAGCTGGAAGAGCTCAGCTGCGAATCATGTGAAAATCCTAAGTAAATTTTTTGGAAAATTTATATGAGTTGTGCATTTTAATTTTATATTAATTTTGTGTTCATTTCTTATTTTATTTTAATGTATATGCTGCAAAGGGCTGTGGTCCCGCCGGAGGAGTAATGTTTAAAATGAATATATATAATGAAAATGAGGAAGGTTAGGTACTCACCGTCTGCATCGTTCCCAGCGGCCGCCGGAGCCCGTTTCGGCGTGCTGGTGGTGCGTGGCGCGGGCTGCGCCCGGCGACACGGCGGCGTGCATTCTGGAGCTTTCACCCGCTGCCAAATAAAAAAGATTTTTCCAATTAAATCCTTTGTCAATTTTTTTTTTTTTTTTTTAAAACGCTTTCACACTCACACCCACGCACTAGGATTCCCTGTGTTGCGGGTGGCGGGCACACACAGAAAACAGAATACAACTTAACGTCCAAGACCCGAGTACAAACATTTATCTGCCAAATAAATGTCTGCCGCGGCCGGGGATCGAACCCGGGACCCACGGTTCGTCAGTCAGGGCCACTGACCAACGCGCCACCGAGTCGTCAAATTGTTCTCAATGGCGTGTGAAGTCTGCCAATCCCCCGGTTTTACCCTTCTCATCCTTACAGGAGACCCGTGCTCAGTAGTGGGCCGGTGATTGGATGTGATGATGATGAAGAATAACAATACAAAGGACTGGAATTACTAATATTTACTAACAGGACTAACTTTCAGTAACAGTTTTAGTTCCCAAAGTCCAATTACTAACGAATACTAATATAATTAATAGTCCCTTACGGATGGATGTCCATGAGCGTCAGTGGTTGGTGGAGCTGCAAGCTTATTTGCTACCAATTAATCACTAATCTACGAAACATTTTATAAAAAAAAAAAAAATTACAATCGTTGCAAAAATTCTATTCTTTTTTAAATGAAAACTTTAGTAATTATAACAACACACTGATTTCCGTGAGCGTCTCTCGGACTGCTTCAAGATAAGTAAATTATTATGTAGCGGTGGTACAGTCGGAATCAAAAGTGACCGGACTAACTTTATAATAATCTCGCTAAACTCTTTTCGTCAAAGTGCAACGACAATATTACTTCAGAGCGTTTACTGTTACATTTTTAACTAAATATAATAAATTTATTTTCTGTTGATGTAGTACCACAGATCAAGTAAGTTACTACGGTAGTACGGCCAACCGTGACATTAGTAGTAAGAATCGGCTAGATCCCTATCAATCGACTTCAGTGTGTTGCGGAAAGACTTTCTCTGATCAACGTAGAGTCCAATCACGCGAGCGTGAAACAACAAACAAATGATCTAACAAATATAATGATCATTACTACAACTTTTACTGTGCTCATTTCAATTTTACCTTCCGACAATATGATCACCGATCAAAATTGCGTTTACGATTCTTTCACAGTAAGTACAGAACATTACTGATAATGAAATAACGGGCGATCGACAAAGTTTTGCGAGTTTCAGCGAGTTTTGTTGAGTGGGTGACCAATAGAGGCCAAATTGTATATGCTTCGGAGGGTACCTGAAGTAGTATGTTGTTATCGTTAACTAAACCAACCGTTAAACTAGTTAAATCGGAAGCTTTAGGCCCGCGATCTTCTGACTATCAAGTTGGTTAATCCAACCACTAATCCGCATTGGACTACCGTGGTACGCCCCAAGCCGCCTTAGTTGAGATCCGGGCCGCTCGTGTTGTAGACAAATAACTAACACCACAAAGCATCACATACATATAGGACGCACATCAGGCACCCAGTTACTTTAAGAATATAAATATAATACACAGGCTTTGCCCGCGGCCTATGTATACTTCGGAAACAGTGCATTTCTCCGGGATTAAAAAGTTGCCTGTGACACTTTCCGGCCCATACAATAAATATAATACCTACTCGTAAAAAGATATCTATTTAATGCCGCGCCAAAGAAAGACAAACAAACAAACACACATTTACGTTTAAAAAATTAGTAAGGATTTTTATCTACTTATCTATTTAAATCAAAACTATATCTATACTTTCAAGTATTTCTGTACGTTCTCTTATGCCGATGAAATAATTAATTAACCTCTACTTTAGAAATAATTACCTAGAAACCTACCATGTTAGATTACCTACCACGCTTATCATTGAATAGAAAATAGAATTTTAATAAATAAATAATTTTATTCCATTAAGTACGGTTTTACATTTATTCTCAGTAAGCGAATTCTATAGGCACTTTACCACCAACGCAATAAACACTGCGGCTAAGAGTAACTAATTAACATTCAGTAATATATTCTAATCTAAGTGCTATGAATTTAGCGTCCCTAATACTACTTATTTATTATTCAATATATCGCACGCTTAATGACATACTGGCTTAACTCAAAAAAGTTGATTTTTGGGAAAACGTAAAAATCCATTCTGAAATTTTGTCCGGTGCAAAAACGCATAAGAATGAAGGAGACGATCCATGTTAAGCTGCGTCAACAAAGAAGGCCAATTTCGTTGTAATTTCAATTTGAAATCGTGATGACGTTAATTGAAGCCTGTGAGTATGCGTAACTCAATTCGAGCCAATGTCTTAATATAAGTATATATAAAACAAAGTCTAAAATCGTGTTAATCACACCATTTTGAACTCAAGAACGGCTTCACCGATTTTCATGATTTTTGATTTGTTGTATTTGTCTCCGCCCGTAATAATAAATAGTAAAAATAAATAAGCAGAATAAATACTAAAAATTTCAAAAATTACGAAGTTTTTTATAAAGTGTTATGCAATTGACGACGTTCGGTTTGTTACGTTGTTGTTTATCCCGTATGCTTTCCTAAGCCAATAATCCGATTTTAATGAATCTTTGGTGAGCTGTTATGCCGCACACTCTGGAAGTAAACAACTAAATAGAATTTCCTTTAACGGGTCACGAAAACATTGTTATGAAACATACAGGGGTTAGTGATTTCCCCTGTTCTAACGACGTGTCAAGTCTGCCAACCGGCACTTGGTCAGCGTGGCGAACGATACCTATTCTGTATTGGATGGTCGTGGGATGATGTGACTGTTCCCGTGTATGACGTTTCTTAAAAGTATGTAATTTAATTATCTCAGTATAGAATAAATAAATAAGTATACGTTAATAATAAGACATTTTGCCTGTACGGGGTGACATAGTCACATTGTGACAAAACCCCTCAAATAAAGATATTAAAAAAAGGATGGAATAAAAAGTTATGATTCGATTTGATGTTCTTCGATTTGATTATGCCATTAGGCATTCAGTCCGCCCATTGTACAAATGCAATAAAGCGTAAATAAATTAATTAATAAAAAAATCTTAATAGAGATGAACACAGATTAAGCATAAAATGAACATTACTTTTGCAAGGGACGTACCTACCTACATCTATTTTATAAAAGCAAGGCCATATAATCCAAGTACTATTCCTACAGACCGCAGTAACTTTGACTGCAGATCATTTACATAATACGCAATCTTTGAAGTTACACACACATAGAACGGTGCAAATTACTGCAAACATCATCGTATCACAAGGCACGTACTCCACTGCCAGACGCAAAGCGAGTAGGCGAATAGAGGAGAGTAGGTATAGCAGAGTAGCAGTACCTAGTAGGTATTATTTTATTTTATAACAAAAACGTATTACCCGGTTATTATGAGGTGCCACAATAGAAGTCGCGTAAGAAACTCAGAACAGATAACACCATTTTGTATACATTGTTAACTTGGCAGAGCTCGCGACTTCGTCCGCGTGAAATTTCTATTAACTCATAGAAAATTTAAAACCGGTTGGTTATGTTTTGGTGTCATATACTTAAATAGCATATTTTATTTTATTATTTTATTTATTTTTAAGATAAAATGATACTGTAAACATACTCGTGTAGCAATTTAATTAGTAACTTATTTACAACAAAGATGGAGGGGGAATGTGGCGCCCAAATACCTAATATCGAAGTTGCGTGACGCATCGTCGAATCTCGCGGAATGATTCGCGATACCCATTCCTGCGTTAATGGTCAATGCCGTGCCGTAGCAGTTAACACATAGGAGCGCGAAATCGCGACCATTTGCAAGTTTCACAACACAGAAATTTACGCAGAAACTTGATAGTTTAAACGTAAATTTCGTAATCGAAACTTAATAGTTTAAACGTAAATTTCGTAATCGAAACCTTGCACGCGTAACTCCCACATCTATACCACAGGAACCGTGTAATTTCCCGGGGTGTAAAGTAGCCTATATTCCAACCCATAAGCAATCTCTATGCAAAAAATCACGTAGGTGGTGCTGTGCCAAAGAAGGACAAACTAACACAACAACGAACCAACAAACACCCTTTCGCATTTATAATATTACTAAGGATTAAACTAAGGCTGTTAAACGCCGAAACAATCTTCGAGAATGACGCACTGCTCGTCATATTCATGCCCTTGTCCCCTTTACTTATTCACGTTGTGGAGAAGCTTAAGCATTTTTATCACCCACTGAAAAATCACCAAATTATGCATATGAAATTCAATAGGCAAAAATAATTCAACACTTAAAGTAATTAAGCACTAGTCGTACTAATAAAATTTTTAGTGGTGTTACACACTCATTATCTCTTATAGTTTTCTCTTTGTGGTGGGACATTTCGGTAATATGCTATTTCTTCAGAAGATTCACAGACACAGAGATTCAACTATTGTATGCAATTTAATGTTAATAAACATTGAGCAGACACTGTCTAGACGAGAACATTTGCAATTAAACTTTAAATGCAAGTGTTTATTCTTACAAGCTAGTAACAAGCACCTTTTAAGTTCAGTAAACGTGTTTCCAAATAGCATTACAGTGTTATACCTACTGTAAATGAAACATAATACAACATGAGCGTCACAAAAAAAGATGATCTGGCAAGCTACACCCTGTACAGGTCAAATAAGAGCTTCAGCACAGTTTGATTTATAAGCAGAAGCTTTAATTAAAAGATTGGTATACCTAGTAACCGTGTAATTAATTCGGTAATATACTCAACTCACCGCTTTGTCGTTGTACTCCTTGAAATATATTCGCATTTTGCTCACTTATATTGACTCATGAGATTTATGATTTTGATCGCATAAAATTCAAGAGTCCACTGTCACGTAAAACTGTACTGTTCACTTCATAAAACCATATTTATGAGTGCATGCACTGGCAGTTAAAGAGACTTATCTGCTTTATGGACATTTGATGTCCAATATCGAAAACCTTTCGCAAATCCATGAACCTGTATAAAATAAATAATCATATAAGTACTACAAAAGCCTATAAGATCACAATATGTACATATTGTGAGCAGGTGATTTGAAAAATATCGATCATAAACACGAAAAATAAAGTTAAACCAACAAATATTCGGGGCTAAGCGAAACATTAAAGACTTAACAAGAAATTGTGAGCAATATAAATTCAACACTTGGATTGGAACTCTGTGGAAATGTAAGGAAACGAGAAGGGGCGATTAGACGAAACGTAACAAGCATTTGGCATTGTGTTACCATATTTCATGCCTGATAACTTGGAAAACCTTAACTTTCATCTAGCAGCAAAAAAAAATAACAGCTGTTAGAAACCAACAACATTATTTGACTAAGTCGGAATAAAATATACTGTAAATGGATTGACGTGGAATGTTGGCCACTGACGGTCAATAGAACATCAAACAATGGACAAAAAGTATGTGAAGAACAAAGTACCTTTCATACCTAGATGCTTTGGATGATTCAATTAGCTGCAACAAATTTATGATTCGTTTAATTGACAATTTAAGCATTCGTCTCTAATATTTTGATAAACTGATTCCATCAGCAAATATGTTTTGGTACAAAACCTAGAAATAATAATGAAGTTAATTAAATAACCGAGCTAACAAGCTCTTCATACAAATAAACTAAATATTTACCCGAATCTACTGTTCAAACAAATTTTCCTACAACTTTCGGATCAAACACTGGGCCAAGTTACGAGACGAAATTCGATAACTAACAAACTCCGGACCAGACTTTGGACGTAATAGATAGAAACTCAAATATCTAAAATTGAGTTTGAATGGGTTCGCTCAATTAAGGAGTAAACTTGACTACAAGCATCAGAAGCCGCAACCTCGACTAGTTTAATGATATCTTTGGCTGGATAAGAGTCTACAATTTACTCCAAGGCTTCGCACCTGCAGAATTACGAACCTAACGATGAAATATATTTTGTATTACGTAACGACATAAGTATAGGCTACTTAATGATAGAAACAAATTTTAATGTAAATGGAATAATTATATTTAAAACTAGAATAAGGGGGTGCGAACATTTATTGTACTCGTATTAACTGTATTTCAGATGTTGTAAAAATAATAAGCCCACTTATTTAAAATTAAAAACACATCTAGGTACTTACGAGTAACATGGATGTTTTAGAGTGCCATTACGGTCCAATTTTCAGTCCTTTTTTCTGGAACTTTTTAGACTACAATATTGTTTTACTAGTTAGTTATTTCAGAATGTTGTCAGTCAGTAAACATAGGTTGATTAAGAATCAACATAGATTTCCAAGCGACTGTGGCTGCCGTTGCGAAATGCTCGCGTCACCTAGGCCTCAATAAGCGCCGCAAAGCACCAGAAAGTCCTTCGATGGCAGATAGAATGTCGATCTAGATAAACTGGGAATGTGCCACCTACCTAATGTAAATTTGTTTAAACAACTTCTCGTTTGTTATTCGATTTTGGTAACCGCAAAGCTGGTCGGTCGGTCTCATTCCAATTGAAATCGTACCTTTCTTGAATATTAAGTTTCGATGTCCCTGTATATACTAATATACCTTCGCTACTTTTATTACAAGTAAGATATACCACTACTAATATCGTTAGCATGTCATTAAGTTGATACTGGACGAGAGAGAGAAAGAATGCTAGTTGCTTTGAGCACTTGAGCATAGGTACCTACGTCTAAAATTTAAGAGACGTCAATAGTGATGGTTAGTCTGAAAGAATAATCGACAGATATTTTATTTGGTAACGGGTAAATACCCCCAAAATTAAACACGAGAGCTAAATTTATTTTTCTTTAGAATGAGAAATACGAGCTAAGCTGTAGCATTGAATAAAATATAGACAAGGCGCTTAGTAAATTGCTGGCTTGAGAGAATTCAGGACGGAGTCGGTGTAAATTTTCAATACCCACAGACGGGGAGACACGTTCGTCCTTTAAAACACTTAAGTTCTGCAATAAATGAGGCCGTTCAAAACTGAGTTGAGTAGGTAATTTAAACATGCTTAAATGCTTTTAGTTTAGCAAATTTTTCGTCCAATATTACAGTTTATCTGCTTTATTTTAAAGATATAAAATATTTGCGCGACAAAACAGATCGCCATAAAAACCATCAGCTTCAATTTTTACAATAACGTGGCACTTATACAATAAACGTCCTACATATTTTTCTTATACTCTCCTAGTTTTTAATCGAATCAGTTTTCAAACCGTAAATAAAATCGCTTGCTATTGCATTAAAGATACTTGATCCTGACTACAATCGGACTATCTCCAGAACAAATATGCACAAAACCATTTTGGACTATGAGCGACAACCAGTCGAGGCTCACACAACTCGGATGGCCATATAAGGCTTGTGCTCGCCGAGGTTACCCTACATACTCTTCGCTTCCGACACAGCTGTGTAATTTTAGTTACAAACTGTTAGAGGATACTGCAAAATGCAAATTGCAAGGGGATAAAATTGTGCTAGTAGTTATTGAATAGTTAAATCAAATAGCAGTCGATCTAATAATACTAAAGCGTCCTAAATACACTTCAACCATGAAATTAAACCTAAGTCAAATTTTCAAGGACTTAAAATTTTACGTCAGTTAACTCCAGTACGAATTACTTGCTTGCTGATTACTTTTTCTGGGGAAAATTATTGATACCACAATATTTTCCACATATTTCTTTTTACCTGCCGTGCAACAAAAAAATGCACTTGTATTTCACCGGGTTGAAGAAAAACATTCCTGGCTTTATTGGAAAAACTCAACAAAACAAAACTTTCTCCGCGGAGCGCAACATGGCGTATGAATCGTCACTATTCGCCACAAGAACCTCATGCATATGCAACACATTTATTTAATCAACAACTCGATACGTCGACGTGCCAATCCGATATTACATGCACAAGTCGAAATAGCGGATAAACAAAATATGTAACGTTTCAAAACGAAATATCTAAATCCAGACGAAAGTATGTTAAACTAAAAGTTGAAAACATCGAAAGGATAGCTATACAGAAAATAAAGCTCACTGAAAAACGAATACAAGTTTAGCCGGTAGCGGTAACGATCAGATGAAACCATTTCCATAAAAATAACACTCGTAGTAGATTAATTTGAGACAAAAATCGACACATGTTTCAACACGTAAGTCTATTTGCCCATGTATACGATTAAGGACAGAAATAAGTAACGAGCACTCAAAACGACACGAATCTACACATCAAATCAAACTTGCGACCTTTCTCAAAACAAACAGAAAACCCTATCAATTAGTAAACTCCTCAATCGTTGGTGACATGTGCAACTGATATAGTTCAGGTTAACGTTTGAAATGACAAAAACTGAAATGCGAAATGACCGGTGAACAGTTGATACGTGGTGCGCGTGAGCGCGCGCGGCGTTCGTAACTGGCGCTGGCCCGGCCGCGGCCGCCTCTCAAGCTTTCTAGAGGTGGGCTGGGGCTTGTGGTATAGCATAGGTATGCATAGATTTACAATACTACTGTAGTGGTTGGATAGGCTAAGACATTTACGGGCCATACGTTATCAGTTTTGTTCTGTACAATTTAGGCCGACATACTAACTTAGCTTCATTAAAACCACAACATCAAAGATTTCGGCAGGAACCGACATGCCCCACAGAGTCTTTAAAAGTATGGACTTCGTTCCAGAACTGGGAGTTAGAAGTGCGGAACAACTATGCATGTCGTAATCTGCACAATCATAATACAAATTCTGAAACCGTTTTTAGTAAGTAAGTGGTTGATTTTATTTTAATTCCTCAGTTTCGTTATGAACTCTTATTCCATAGTCCTTCGCCATGTGTCAATCGTTTAAAATGCTAAGCAACTTGGATGGGTGTATTTTGGTGGTAATATTTAATATATCATATAATCTACATAGACTTGTATTTCATAAGCGGTTTCAGGTTTCGTAGATACCAGCCAATATGTTTTGTTCGAGGCCTTCCTGCAATCTAAAGACTTCCGAACCCTCGGGTAGAACTCTACCAACTGGTTAGACCGCCGTTAATGAATTTCAGGATGTAGCAGCAGTATTTCATAGTCTGCAGTAGCCACATACAGTGAATATGCGTTTGCATACGATAAAAACCAATTAACTTGTAAGTGAGCCGATATAACTTCTTGGACAGTACCGAACATTACGCAACAGTCATTTCAATGCGCAAGTTGAAAGTATCGGAGCTCGAAGTAAAAATTATTATCTAATCTGTGGTAAAAGCATTCGTAACCCCCAATTAGCTTCAAACAAGTTCTTACTTGGCGTTTTGTTGATGCTTGCGTTCGCATCGCAGTACAATTTTATACAGATCCGAAGATCTCTTAGTTACTGCTTACACATCGATTTAATTTATCTTCTTTTTGTTTGTGTGAACTTTAACGTAAGAATTGTTGTTTTTCTGTGTGTTATCCAGTCGCGCGAATTACTCATGACTCGTGATGTTGCGATCAGCCTTTAAAAGTACACTGCTGGACATTGGTATCGCCTAATCGCTGCTTCGCCTGGTCCTGTGCTCTCTGAATCCAGCGGTTTCCAGCTGTCGTGTTCAGGTCTGATGACCTGGTGCATCTGGTCGGAGGGCCACCTGTGCTCCTCTTTCCGAGTCGTGGTCTCCATTCGAGGACGTTTCTTCGCCAACGGTTATCAATCCTTCGAATAAGGTGTCTTGACTCCTACCCATTGCAACTTCAACTTACTCATTCTAAGAGCTATGTCGGTAATCTTTGTTCGTCTACGAATTTGGTCATTTTTGATTCGGAGATCCTGACCAAACATGTCTAAATAATCAACATGTTTTGCGTTAATGTCTCTTTAGTACAAAACTGCAAACCCACGTTCACCGTTTAATTCTAAAGATTTCGTATAGGTACGCATGCATATCGAAGAACGCTATCATCAATTAGAATGACGGACGATGCCTGACGTGAACTTATAGTGTAAATAAATCATGATGTATGTTTGTTGCAAGTTGCGAGACATGCGAAGATTACATCGCTTGTTATCGTTATTTATATTTTCCAGTTCGTCAAGTTTAAATCACTGGTCAGCCATTAATCCAATTTGTGCAGGAAACATGAGTTATGTGACGTTGACGCTTCCTGAATGACATAACGGCATAAAATCAAAGACGTGAATATCAAGTAGCAATACGGTATTCCATTATAAAATACATGAAGAAACTTTCAATCAATGACGAGGTAAAGGCCAAGACAATTAGTCCTCAAAAAGTCGCAATGCCTATGGTAACTACATTTTGTAAAAAAAAACTACTTACTAACAGCTAGCAATAGTAATTTCAAAACAAACACGCAGTATTATTGCACCAACCAATAGAGTCCATATAAGGATCATATTCTGGGAAGCAATGTCATACGAGAAACTTAAGTAAAAGCCAGATTTGTGTAATTCTCTTTGCAGCTTATAGATATTACTTAATTTTTTTTAGTCATTCAATAATCAACATAACCAAAGTTCCATTATTATTTACTGGAGTCACTTGGGTTGGGAGTAAGTAATGTTATATCTCGTGGTCGCGCGGCGAGTGTCAATCGTAATTGATTCATACTGTTAAGCCCCACCGGTTCCGGCCGGCAAGTGGAAGGGTGACGGCTAGTGGCAAAATTGATCGAGTGCTTCCGTGTTTCGGAGGGCACGTTAAGCTGTCGGTTCTGGTTGTTATCGTCTGGTTATGGTTATGGTTATGGTTGTCAGGAAATGATCGCTTCAAGCGATAAGACCGCCAATAGTCTACGAACTTCTGTTTTC
>DWLO01001300.1:0-15462 GCA_018245335.1 Dalla quadristriga
AATCGAAATTTTGAAAAAATATTAAATGTACAGAATAAGTGCCCTTTGAGTTTTATTATAGTATAGATAGATAGATAGATTGTACACCCCTCCCTACCCTCTTATTCCTTTTGAAGGTATCGTTTTCTTATTGATTGTTTTCTTATTGGTTGCCTAGCAGATACCGCTTCGAGCGATAAGTTCGCCAGTTGTCTACGCCGTTGTTTTCTGTTCTCTAAATGTATTTTATCGAGTCAAATGGTGTACCATAAAGAGGTGTATTGTATTGTAATTAAATACATTATGCTCCATTCCATACCGAGGTACTGTTTTAATCTAAATGGAAAAACCAACAACATCCACGGAGTTATGATAGATAAGATGACTCAATTTCCAAAATTAAGGAAATAAATATTGTAGTTTATAAACTCGTGTCGGTAACTACGGCGGCCATCTTATCAGAATAGGCGCTTTCGCGCATGCTCACAGACTAGGTAGGTAGGTACAATTCCTAAAAAAGTGGCCTTTATTTTTTCATTTCATTTGGTGTACTGACAAAAACTGTTTTTGTTGTGTTTTCAATTCCCCTCACTTCCTTAATTTTTATTGGATTATGAACTTAATTTTTTAATAAGTATACTATGGAGATATTAGGTTTCTTGAACATATTATGATCTTAGTATCCCATAAAAGGAAACACGATTACTTGAAATTTTATCGAGAAAATTATATTTTCAAGTACTTTTTACGACTATTTTTACGATTTATTTTATATAAAAAGTAAGTACCTACATGAATTATTTTAAAACACTATAAATCGAGGTATCACACTAAGAATTAATGTGTTTTTAACGCATCATTTTGGTGAATCATGTTGATGGTCATGGCTTTAACTATATCTTTGATCATTACAAGCAGCAGGGTTTGTTTGCATACTGTCAGATTTTGTGATCGTTGCTGGTTAGCCTACCTGCGTTTTTCATTATTCTATTTGGGGCGATGGGGTCCAGAGAAACTCAATATCTTTCTTAACTTCGGGACAGTGGCAGAGCGTGCGTGCGCGCGCGACGATGACTTTTCTGGAACCAAGGGGCCAATGCGACACAGAGCAATGAAAACGCAGAGCGCTTTATAGAGTAACAACGTTCTGTCACGCACCCTCTGCCAATTATCTACCTGAAACTTTATTTCTCTTTAACTAATATACTTACTATTATACTACTAATTATTAAATGATCTTAATTTAATGAACGTTCATGCACAGATTTTATCTGTCATATTACTTATGATCATTATGTCATTACCTATCAACATCTCTTTGCATATTCGGTGGTCATATGTAGCCTTAATTGTCATCTTAATTCCATACCACTGATGCCCATGACAATTTAATGAGATAAAAAAACTAGAACCTAGATTAAAAATCAATGTAAGTCATGAAAAAAATTGACAAAAAAATGTAAGAAGGTAAGGTGAAATCACCAAATCACATTGAGTTTGCAGTTCCTTTTGATTTTAATATTAAACTCAAGTTTGTTAGGTAAGATTAAGAAATATTAAGAAACTATAAAAAACATAATTATTAAGAAACTGGCAACTATGTAATTCAATGTGATAACTCTAGAAACCTAAGAAAAACAGAATGCTGCCACAGTTATGTTATGCTGATTCCAGCAGAGATATAATTATATGTATCACAAACATATTATTATGACGACACTGATCTGTGAATTTCAGAATGGCTGGACTTAAAAAAGAGGGCTAAATTTAAGATGTCTTAGAATCAAGTTTTAATACCCAGTTAATGCCAGTTGGTTGAACCTGTGTAGGCTTCTGTGATGAGCTTCAAATAGGACAATTACTTTCGATGACTACTATATGACAATATACTATATGATGACTAACTGTACAACTACTAATATTTACTAACATGACTAACTTACACTAACAGTCCTAACTCCTACAATCCCATTCCTAACAAATACTTACCATCTAATATTCCTATAAACATCTAACACTAACAGAACGAACCCTCGCAGAGCCTTATCCGAGGTTTGTTACAGATGTCCATGGGCAGCAGTGGTTAATGGGACTACATGCTCGTTTACCATTTTTATTACATGACAAAAAAACTAATTATAACGTCAAATATTAAAGTGCCTTGCAACAAAAGGAGAAATTAAAAACATTAAGTTAAGACATTAGTAAGTACATAACAAAAATTACTGAAATGTTCACTTGCTTTATGTGTCTCAAACAGTTTCAGGTTCGAAAAGGATATGGTCTCCCAAAGTAATATGGATTTTGTAATGAAGCCTGTGAGACCCAAGGCAATTGGAACTGTTTTAAAAAGTTGTGAAGCAATCTGTTAGCAAGGTAAAACTTTCAATGACTATTTTTGTTAAGGGCAAATTACATTTTGTTCAATAGAGATTGAGAAGAAGATATCCAATCAGATGACTGAAAGAGGTTTCCACTCGGTAACTTCAAGGAAATTAAATTATTTATTTCATCATAAAGTATAAGCAGCACACTCAATGAATGTCATAAAACAATAGTAAACTAAGTGATAATATGTAAACAACATTAAATTACATTAGATATTAATTACTGGTACAGTTACAGTAGTTACTGTACCTAACCCTATGGCAATCTCTAGTGTCCCCATAGGCAACAATAAGGAAATTCAACAGCTTTAAAAATTAAAATATACTTACACTTAACCTATTTAATCTAGGGTAGGCCGGGGGAATAAAAAAGCTGGAGGAAAAAGGCATTTCTGAATTACAATTCAAGTCAAACAACCTGTTTTGTACTAAAACTGCTCTATTTCATTTTCAGCATGTGTAGGTATATGAATGAAAGAAATGCAATGTACCTAGTACAACAGTAAGTGATATTTATTTAGAACATGTCTATCTGGACTAATAAATAATAAACACAAAGATTTAATTCAGTTAACCACAAAAGCTCAAGTTATACATTACTAAACACCAATTATTATGCACATACCTAGGTACTCATTAAATGTTCGCACATAATTCCTCCCACGTCACATACAACTCACTGCACCATATCTAGGACACTCCTCTTCCATGACCTACTTTGCACCATACTTACCTGTGTTATATGTACATTAAGCATATTTGACTGCAAATCCACTCAATTTCATCCCAATTGAGGCCGCAGAAATATTCATATCTAATCAACCTTATAAACAGTACCTACCTACAATTCAAATACAATGAAACTCCTGTTGTTCAAAACCTGCATCTTTTTCGTTCCTACAAGAACTCTACACCCTCCCCATAACTAAATATATAAAACATAACTAAATATATAAACTAATATATAAAAAGAACCGTTTTAAATTCTCATTGTGCACTCAAGACAAAGAATTAACCTGTATTTATCAAAGCTTTATTACTTACTTCATCATAAATATTTTTTTTAAAAAGGATATGCCATTGATTGAGGCTGAGGAAGAATACATTTGTTATTTTTATTTTATTTGTTATTGGTTATGTATATGTAATGTAATTGTAGTCCCTACTTCATTCGAACCAAATTTTATCTAGATAGGTAGATATAAGATGTTTGGTTGGTTTATATGACATTCCCTCCATGCGGTCCGCCGCACGAATTGCACCAAAAGCAATAGGAGCGCACTAAGCGCTTCCAATCTCGATTATATTTAATCGAAGATCAGGTTAAAAAGGTCTTAAAACCGTCGCAATATCAAAAATCGATCCGTAATAGTTTCTACAAAGAAATCTGATTGTTTTACTTTTGTCTAGTCTGTCTGTATATACTCTTGATACCTTTTCCTTTACAAGCGTCAGTTTTTTTTCAAATGGACTGTTGCTTTTGTCCCTACTGGCTTTTACAGCGTCACTGAATGGGGTGGCAAGCCTTAAAGAGTTTCGCCAAATGAAGACAAAATAGAGGAGATGTGGCAAAAAGCAAAGCAACCTGCAATAACTAGGATTGCGATGAACTAAAGGGCATCTCCTGTTAGGTTCGGTACGGACCTCTACATAGGCCGTCAATGTAGTCAGCGAAGCTACCATACACTCGGGACTACCTCATGGTGACCATCTGCGGCCCTCGTCGCTGCCGGCGGAAACACTGTGAATTTTTGTGTGTCTGGGATCGGGGCTCATCTCGTGCGCAGCAATTGTGATCTCGTCTCGTCACCGGGGATGTGTCATGGGTGTGAGCCCTGCCTATTTCCTTCCCCCTACTTGGTGACGCTGCAAAGGCCAGTAAGACCAATATCAACTGTCCACTCGAAAAAAAAAGGTCCTTCCATCTTGTTTATTTTTTTATCTGTAGTAGAGCAATTGTTACAAATATTATTGGTGACCTCTTTCTTCACCCTGTAACAGAGCGATGGATCGACGTAATTTTTTGGATGAGGCTGTAGAGTGACAGAGGCTTCTTTTTACCCCAGAAAATGCACGGTTCCTTTGGGATCCATAAAGGATTTTTGCGCGGCAGAGCCGGCAAGCAGTCTCGTAAAAATATAAACAGGTTGGAAATCTCGCACGTGTAAAACAGTTTTTTACAGGCGGCAGCAGGGCGGCGGCGATAAGGATGGAAGCCGCGCACACAATACCGCCGAAAATCGCGCCATATTTTTCATACACTTTTGATTCCCTGGCTGCCTGCCGTACGGTGAGCGCCGCCCGCTAGTGGAAAAAAGGCCAAATCTCACGCCATTGATCAATGAATGCCGGTTTTATTTGCAAAAAAAATTAGTATTTTTTGTACTGCCTCTCGGTTTTTGAATTTGTTTCTTTCCAAGAAGTCGTCCACATTCTGGAAACAGTAGAAGTCTCAGGGCGCAGGTCTGGTGGGTACGGTGGATGACGGCGAGCTTTCAACCCTAGCTCTCGTAGCTTGGGAGACCGTCTGTTGTGCAGTGTGGGGTCGCGCGTTGTCGTGCAGGGGCAGCGGCGAGCGTTTAATCCAAGTTAGCTGGATATTTGCGAGCTTCTCCATCATTGTGTTCAGTTCTTCACAGTCCACATTCGCAGTAATGCTCGTGCCTTTTGGTAAGAATTGAATTGAATCACACCGGCTCTAGACCACCAAACTTTTTTTTTTTATTATGCTAACGTCGAAAGCTGCTGGTAAGTCAGCCGTAGATTGAGTATCATCAGCCTCCACAATCGCCTTGTCGTTGTCGACTATAGTTTTCGGGCGACCACGGGGTTCATTTTTCACATCAATATTTCCAGATCGGAATCGATCGACCTAATAACGGGTCGTGCGTACATTTGTCGTGTTCATATTTTAACGTGTTCATGACAACGAAAAAGGTTGAAATGTGATGGACACAAAACACTTCTCAATAAACAAATGACTGAACTTAAAAATAGAATTTTGTTTAAAAAATAAAATTCATTTGAAGTTAGTATTCTTAGCCAAGCATAAATAAATGGTTGAATTACATTTCGGCTTACGAAACGGAAATACAAAGTAGTGACAAGTGCACAAAACATGACGGCTATAAGTTCCTTTTCATACAATTTCATTTATATTGATATCTTTTTAAAAATTAAACGATATCTACAAATTTTATTAAGTACGGGGTAGTAGCACATATCCTCCTCGACATTCCTAAACTTAAAAATGCTTTAAAATCGCGAGAATTGACAAGTTGTAATTACGAGTATACATATCGAAACTTTTTTGAAAAGAGTAACTATTGAGTTTCTAGTAGCAACAACCATCCGAGCTAGTGGTTAATAAAAAAGTAATACTTCATAAAAAAATCTCAAAATCTTACTACGAAAATGTTAATAAAGTAAGTAAATATTTTTGCTTAATTTCATCTGTTTTATAGTTATTGTACAGTTAAATAATTTAATATGCACTTTGTCCGTTTTACATCATTTGATATAATTGCCATAACAAATTTTTTTAACTGGTAACTTTAGAGAAAATAATTACGCGCCGAAATAATGACGCTTTCACCTTAATTTAAGTAAGGAACAATCTGTCTATAGAAGTCTTTGATTAACACATTGGACATTTTATAAATTCCTTAGTCTGTGGGACGTTTTAGAAATTATCATCTTGAAATATCATTGGGAGCGCGGAAAGTTTTTGAAGGGGATGGTCGTGTTGGTTTGGTTTGGCTTGCGTTTGATAGTTTTTAGTTGTAGTGCGGTTGGATTGGAGAATTGTTGTAGTTTTTCTCTTTAATATTGTGAATAGGTTTGTTCTTCTTTCGGGTCGCTTGCCGAGGGAGGAGGAGTGGACGTGTTTGCAGTGTTGGAGGGAGGGGCTGCGGCAGTGCGCTGGTCTGATTGCGCTGCAATAGTAGAGGATTGTTAGGTGCAGGCCGGGCGGGGGAAGCACCGCAGGTCCGCCCTTTTTAGTTTCCCGCGCTTATTCAAATTTAAATTAATTTAATTTCGTTTTAATATTTTATCTGAAACTTGACACTGGCAAATGCACAAAACGTACGACGCCACACTAAAAAAAAAATGTGTGACAGTGCGTATGAAGTTAATTTACAAGCAAACACAATACTTACAAAAGTTACAGACATACGTCACGTAAATTATGTATGGAAATAACGTGTAATTAAACTGAGTAAGTAATAAATGATTTAAACATCATTTGTGATCGCTAAAAACATAATCCTATTCCTGTTCCATTGGAATCTTATAAGTGTAACACCGTCTTACTTACTTTTGTGTACTTTTGTAGTAGTACCTAACAAAGAGGTTATATATTATGCGAAACTTTGAAAGTGTGAATTTACGTACCTTTCGATCTATGCAGACTTCGAATATGACATCATCAGGCAAGGGCTCCGCGGAGAGGATTAATCCGTGGTTGAACTCGACAAAATTACGCACGGCAGTCGTATTATCGTGTAGTAGAGTCACTCGGTCGCCGCAACGTCGATGAAACTTCATTTTCACCGTCGCCGACGGCTTTCGTTCAACTTATGTTTTAACCTACAACGCCTGAATACCGCCTTAATTTACCAAACATCACTTCCATTTCACTTAAACACACTTTTCCATACTTTTAATAAACGCTTCCGGTAACACTTTATTTACGCTAAAACTTTCAACTTTATCGGCAATAGTGCAGCGCTAACTTCACGTTAGTTTCCGGGAGTAGAGACGTAAACTTGTTACGTCAGTGTCTATGTACATCGGTTATTATGTTCGGAACAATACGTGCCACAGAAGAGGCACGACTACCCGATGCAAAGTAGCGACACGACAAAACAACGAACTCGTTCGTTACGCCTGACAGCGTTGCCAGCACTGATGCTAACGCGCTTGCGCGGTATTATATCCCCCTCTACTTCTACTATACTAAGTGAATAATCGAACTCTGGCTCTTTCCGACACCATTACACAGCCAGACAGGAGCGAATGGATATTCGTTCATTCGTTGAAATTTTCGGTAGTGTTTAGCATTTACCAATTCCATTAAATTAATTATCACCTGGGATAATGGTAAGTATGGAATGTGATTAATATTTTGTTTACTCTACTGTCTTGTCGAGGTATCTTATTATGTTAGCTACATGTTATTATACTCGTACCTTGACAAGACAATTCGCAATGATGTTTTGAGCTCACGTTTCTCGAATATTATAATTTTTTTCTTGTTTAGGCAATTATATCTGAGTTAATAATTAACTCAATGAAGCTATTTCTTAATTTCTGCGTTTATAAAGTACTTACCACCAGCTAATATTGATGTCAATACCTATGTATGTTCATCTTTCACCCTTTAAATGTAGTAGGTTCAATAGAATTTGAAGTTGAAAACTGTTGCAATAGTGTTTCTTAAGGTTACTTAATACATCGATCCGCACTTGAAAATGAAGCGGACGGATCACAGACCAATCACGGAGGACTATGGAGTTTTAAAATGACAGTGATGCAACTATTTCATGTCATTATAATATTATGTTACTATGCTTTAAAAATTATTCCGTGAATTAATTCGTGAAAAATATAGTAGGGGTACAGAAAACAATTAGAGTCTACTTCATTATTTTTTTTACACGAGAATCTTTCTTGTAATTGTGTTTTGTTTATTGAATTATTAGATCATATAGTCAAGAAACATATTATTATTATGTTCAAAAATGAGGTTCATAATCCTATAAATAAATGAAAATTGGTGGAATTGAAAGCACACTAAAAACTTTTGTAGTTATCACTTTAACTCGAAATAATCCTATGCTACTAATATTACCTTAGACCATATTATTCAAAATAATAATATGGTCTAGAAATATTACGAATGCAATTTAGTATGAAGATGGCTTGAAAACGGATATAAGTAGGCTAGGTACCTACCTACTTTTCCCTCCAAAAATCATAAGAGTTTGTACGAGAAACTTTTACGCGGGCATTCTCGTAGATATTGTTACTACTTTTGTTTGAATACTTATATATTTAAATACTTAGTACATAAGTCATTGCGGTGTAAAATTGTTTAAGGTTCCATTAAAGGCTGATCATTGTTGCTGTGATGGAAATCCATTGGGCAATCCTAGTAACTACCCTAGTGCTGTTGAGTTCAATGATGAAAAAGGAAATAATTATATGTAAGTATAATTTTGATTTGCTTTCCATAAGAACTGACATAGTAGGCATAGGTCTTTGATTAACAGGTAAGTATAGTTAATAATGAAATTAATGTCACTTGGGAGAAGCGCGGGAAACTCCAAACAAGGGCGGTCGTGCTTCCCCCGCCCGGCCTACATCTAACAATCCTCAAATATTGCAGCGCAATCAGACCAGCGCACTGCAGCAGCCCCTCCCTCCAACACTGCAAACATACCCACTCCTCCTCCCTCGGAAAGGAACCCGCACGAAAAATAACAAACCTATTCACAATATTAAAAAGAAAAACCACAACAATACACCAATCCAACCGCACTACGACAACTAAAAACAATCGAACGCAAGCTAAACAAAACAACCACGACCGCCTCCTTCAAAAACTTCCCGCGCTCTCCGCGGCAAAATTAAAAGAAGATTCTAATTTTGTGGGTGTACTTATGTTATCTTTGGAACGTCGCTAGCTGTCAATTGATGACATCACAGAGTGTATACAAAAAAGGAAACGGAAACGTAAACATGTTTAAAAGCTTGCATGCGGAACATGAAGATACACCAAGATAATAATTACGTAGGTACATAGATAGAAGAACCCAAAAAAATAGGTTCGAAAGAAATCGTTCTTGCCGATGTGGGAGGAGCGGTTGCTGCTAAATCCAGCGAGACCATCGCATAGAGTCAAATTACTTGGATACATTCTGTTTTGACGCTACTCCACGTAATTACTTATATAGTTTTTGGATAAGTATCTATATTACTTACATACCTAACTGAAAACGATTTGAATTGTTTTTAATTTTTTACTATAACTTCCCCTCGCCGCTGCCGCGCGCCGCTCCCAACAGTCGCTCTAGTGGGGTGCGAGCTTGTCCACCCTGCAAATGACCGTTACGGTGGGGGCACGAACCGCGCACGTCGCGCACTCTATTTCATACAGTTTAAGCCACGATCAATGTTACTTTCTGTTACAAATTCAGGATGCTGTTTGTCCCAAAGATTTCAGGAATTGACCCCAGGGTAGTGGGGTCAGGGGAAGAGCGTTTGCGTGGGAGGTTCGGCATATGTCTGACTACTGTAGTTAACCACCAACAATATCCAATTAAGTCACCTAACCCATTTTAGGTGATTCATTCAGAGTGCTCTTCTTTCAGTAGGTATTTTTTTAATTTGGTAAAATAAAGATAAGCCGACCCGTAAATGTATGTATCCCGAAATATAATTAGGGGTCAGTTCGGGGCTTATATTATTGCCAATGGTGCGTGAATGGCCCAAGGTCGCGATCGACCCGGGTTGCATGAAATGGGGTCGCGGGTACTTAAACTCGTGGGCAAAAAATTTACTCACACCGTACGCTTGCAGCCAAATTTCTCTAGCACCAACGCCCTTAAATAAAATAAAAATGTTTTTAAATATTATAATGTTTGAATCTATATTATCTGTCATATTACCCGAATATTTGCTTTGAGAAGAGATATTACTGACTTCGAGTGTGTGGTCTAATTTTTTGCTCACTAGTGTAGGTATATCTAGTTAGTCTACGACAGAAAGACTTTAACATTTTTGTTTGTGCTAAAAGAAAATAGAAATACTTTTGATGCTTATAGAAAAACTAGTTTATATTATTAATCTCTGCTTTGTTTCCCATCAAAAAGAACCAACCTGGCTGAAGTAGAACAAATTGGATCTCGAGGCGAACAAAGCCGTCTGGTAAGTTGCATTTTACAATCTTTATAACCAACTGCAATTCCTGTGAGATGCAAAATGAAGAATCTTTATTTCAACCACTTCCCGACCTACTTCAAGGTCGGATATTATCTATTTGTATATAAAACAATTATGAAAAGCGATGACTTACCCCTGGCCCTAAAAAGTAAAATGTTCAATACGTGCATTGCATACTTCCTTGCCTGACATATGGCCGTGAGACATGGTCGCTAAACAAAAGCCAAGGGGATTGACTAAGAGCACGTCAAAGAGGAATGGAGAGGAGTATGTTGGGGATACAGGTCGGATAGGATAAGAAGCGACAATATAAGAAGAGAACAAAGGTGACAGACATAATAACAAAAATAGATCAGGCAAAGTGTAGGTGGACAGGTCATCTGCTGCGTTCCCATGAAGAGAAGTGGAGCAGAGTACTAACAAACTGGTATCCACGGGATGGAAACGGGCCACTTCTAATATGGGAAGACGACTTTGTGCTGTCTACAGGTCCTCGATGGAGAAGAGTGGCTCTGGACAGAGTCCACTGGAAGGAGCTGGAGGAGACTTATGCAGAAAGCCACATTGAGAGACGGGATATCGTTTAAAGCAAGCACTGAAGTGGTGAAGTTTACTGAAGAAGCTCTGTCATACATAGACTAATTACAATCAAGTTGTTTCTCTCGTGTGAGAGGATTACCGATTGCATATCGTATACTAAAATCGATTTTAAGATTGCTATGCTTAATATGCTTCAATGGATTCCAGCCCACATTGATCTGAAAGAAAATTACGAAGTAGGCTTGCTACCTACACAAGCAACGACAGACGGCGTCCCCGTGGCGGTAATTCCTGTTTTTTTAAGAACATTTTAAATAAATTAAAGACCAGAGTCGTCTGTCCTGGCAGGAATATTTTGTAGGACGTAAAAAAAAATTGAAAAAGCCATCTGGTATCGAACTATTCAACCACAAATATCACAATTTCGATGGACTGATAATACAGTGTGTAATTAACAGAATCTAGTGGCAATATTAAGATTATGTTCCGGACATATCCCGTCAAATAAATTTGGATATCTAATGAAAAATGTTTGAATCTCCTAACTGCACCGAATGTCGTTGAGTTGAAGACGTTCAACAATTTCGACGGAGTGTGTCACAGGCAGGACAATGCAGATTGGCCGGGTAAACAGTATCTGGTCCTCTCCTTTGTCGGAAGTGGCCTAGATATTGTGCAGGTTGATTGCTCTGGGACTTGCACAGCGTCAAATATTATGCAGGCTCTATGTGCAAAATATTTATTTTATGGTGTATTAATGTTATATTGTATTGTACATCCTTAACAGGACGGTGTATAACGGAGCGATAAAGTCCATTCGATAACAAATAAATAAAATAGTAATACTAAGAGAATGGTAAGTGGAAAAACTCTGAAGGACACTTTGGATATCCTTTACTTGACTTGTCATAAATCAATCACTTACTGGATATCTGAGGTGGTCGGACGAAGCCTACATGATAATCCAGACGGTCAACGCGTGTCGAAAAATTTGGCTGCAACCCATAGTGACCCACTGCAGGGTACGGTCTCTCCACGTAGCTGAGGAGGCCTGGAGCGTACTCCACCACGATACTCCAATGCGGGTTGGTGGAGAATTTAAGGTAAGATTATTATTATTTATTATTAATTATTATTATTATTTAGTGGTTACCCATCGTATGCGGGGTCACCTCCATACTTTAGCTATTACAGACAACTTTAAACTGCCTCACGGTGTACGAAGCTACCCCACCTATAGTACGAAGGTACCCCACGTGTGGGGCAGATTTATACCAATTTAAAATTCTGGAAAAATCGCTATATCCCTTTACCACTAAAAATAACAGTTGAAAACTTTTTTAATATATCTCAGATATATCTGCTATACTTACATGGCTAAAGACAAACCGACTTACTTATAAAAAATCGTTAATCAGTATCTCAGTACCTATTTAACTAACAAATGTCTTGGACGTTAAGTACTTGCTATCTTTTTTTCACTGATAAACACTTTTGAGGATGTAATTAATTAATCAACGAAAAATATTTGTACAATCGCAACACCGAATAAAAGATAACCTGTAATTATGTACCCAAATACGACGAGTGTCAATGTCAACAGTAAACTGTAATTTTAGTTTTTTCGACATTGACATATTTGCCCGGGTGAGGGATACCTAGAGACCCGTAGGCCCCCATGTCTTTAGTCTGTCGAGTGTCGACAGTGCGGATGCACAGGAGGACCCTCAATCGTATTCGGATGCGTAGGCCCCTTTCAAACATTAGATAGCATGGCATCCTGTGAAGTCAGCTGTTACATGGCCGCCATTTTTTTAGTTTTAATGCGCTAAACAACCCCCTGTCACAGAACAATAACTAAAGCAATATAGTACTTTGGTCTCGATACTCGCTTGACACAGCGCTGCGCATATTATGATCTGTGGCGCTGCGCCTTATAGTATTCTGTGGATATCAATTAAATTCTGAAGTAAACAAAACACAGAAACGCGGCAAAATGTTCTAACTACGTCGTAATGTGATTGTTTAATAAATAAATCGCTTAAATGTAAAGATAGGTAGTGTAACGGTAGGTTGATAAAGGCAGTAAAGTTAAGTGAAGTTATACAGTTAAGGAATATTTCAGTGATATATTTTTTCATCTTTCTTTCTATATTATAATTAAGTAGCTGTTGCCCGCGTTGTTGCCGATCCTTCGGGATCTGAACAAATATTCGGGTTTAACCTGTTGTGTGGTGGATCCGTCCGAGACAAAATTTATTTTATATTGTGTCTTCGTTTCAGGCATATGAGGAGTTAAAAGTGTCCTATGACCTCTTGACTTTGACTTAAATTATCTCTGTACCAAAATCTATAAAGATTGGTTGTCTATTCAAAGCTGGTCACAATGTTGGTATACTTCAGGACTATGGGGGACACTTCTTGTATAAGTGTAACCGGCATCCTCACCTTTTCGACCGGAACACAATTGTTGAAAAACAAGTATTTCATTGCAGAAATTTGTGTGGCGGTATACAGGTTCTACCCCGTACAGTTTCTATGCACCTGCTGGGGGTCTACCAATCGATGGTGCAGGGATCTAGGTTAGTATCTGCCATGTGCACAGTATCACAAACCATTATAATAATAATGATTGACTCTGAATGGAGAACATGAACAATATAAAAGGTGATAAAACACGGTCACAGATGATCAAATGATACTGAAGTGTTGCATACTGTCACCCAGGTGATCATATTGGGATAGACTGATGAAAACACCATAATATTTTAATATTCACAGAATAGGAAAATATGAATCAACTTATTGTAAAGAGAGAGGAATACTTGGAAATTAAACTGGTCTTTATTCTTTTAAGTCCACCTGTATGCTTTAATACATTATGCTTTGTATGACGTCTGCTTAGTATGACGTAATTGACGTTTCCCTACAATGTCATTAGTAGCGGATTCTATTGACGTATAAACATTAATTTTTATTTGCCTTTAATATTTTACTGAAAGGGTGGGTCCAGCTAAAGAAAACGAGAGTGCGCTGATGTTAACAGATATCTTATCTTACCATTCAATTAAAGTGGAGTGTCTGTCTGTAATATAAAAAATATGGTGAATAATTAAATGGACTATTTATGCTATATGACACCTAAATATAATGAACCGATTTTAGAATTTTTGTTCCTGTGTGTGTCTGTTTTTTTTTGTTGCAATTAGGCTTTGAAATGACTTGATGGATTTTGATGAAATTTTCAGGGACTGTAGAGAAGGTATACTAATTTATTGTTTAGGCTTTATCTCATCTCATCTCAATATCTCAAACGGTTTTTCTGTTATAGCCCTTAGCGTCTGTACCCCAAGGGTCCTATTTTTTCACACTGCCATCAGTCATATAATATCCTAGATTAGATTCAGTGATCTTTCTTAGTAATGCAAATAATGTTCATTGTTTAAAATTTTCTTATTTTTAAATTTCACGCCGACCAAGTCACGGGCGCTTTGTAGTTTGTAATGAATGTGTATATGTTTGTGGTATAATTTAGTCCCAGCCTGCAATAACTTTAATATTTTCATATTTAGAGCTTGTTTTTATCTTTTTAGTTCAGTGCTCTTGCATTCAGGTTTTTTTGTTTATTTTATACCTGAAACCTGCAACCGGTAATGGCCCAATGAAAGGGTCTCCTCACTCACAATCACAACTAGATTGGAGCGCACTTCACCACACCACATTCGTGATCCGCCTGTCATTTTCAAGTGATTATCGATGTAAAGCCTTAACAGCAACACATGTTACAAACAGCCAAGTCATATTGATATATTTATTGCATTCCATGATAATTGTTACAATAGGTGGTGAAGCCTAGATCAATCATCATAAAAGACATCATGGACTAATTGTAAAATGTAAAATGTCAAATGTCAACTGTCAACTGTCAAATGTCATCTCTAATATTTGAGTCATTCAAACTACCAATGCTTTCTTTTTAACAGGGATCTGCGGCCTTGATGTGAGCTGATGGAGCAGGAACAACCGAAGATAACGTTATATACATGTGGCGCTGTGCAAACACCGAACAGAGAAACGATGGTGATCGCTCCCGTCCACGCTCGCACCTGAGGCCAGGCTGGATGAGTCCTCCGACGACGGTCAGTTGACAGCGCATTGTTCGTACTGACGTCTCCCACTGCTCAAAAGTGAGGGACGTAATATTCGTAGGTTCGTATCAAGGACCCGCGAATCATTAAATCATAACTATGTATTCATAGTCCGCGGCGTAGTCTGCGTGAACGTTCAAAATGCAGTACATTTTAAACAGTGAAAAGGGGTGCAGCCGCTAAGGGCTATGACTAAGAAACCGTTTGAGGTATTGAGAAATACATAGCCTATACGGCAAGTTCACTAACTTCACGTAATGAGACAACTCTCTCTGAAAATTTCATCCAAATCCGCTCAGCGGTGTCGGAGCCTGTTCATGGCAAAAAAACCTAGGCAAACATACAGACAGACAAACATTCTAAAAACCGTTGATTGTGTAGGTGTCATATACAGGGTAATTTCTAACTGACCAGAATCCCTTCACGAGCCCACGTGGTCCGTCATTCTGAACACCACTACG
>DWLO01001301.1:0-15461 GCA_018245335.1 Dalla quadristriga
TAACCCTAACCTAACCCTAACCTAACCCTGTGTCTTTTCTAATAATGTGTGTATTTTTTACCAACTACTAAGTTCTCCTAAATTAAATCCCTTCTTTAATTCTATTTGTTTTATCTATTATTTCTCCTATCTATTTAAAGTTAGAGGTACCTACCAACCCTCTACAATAGATAATCGCACATAGGTACTGGTATAAATTCATACCACTATTTATAAATTAGTTTCGTCTGTCGTCAAAGCCACAACGAGTATCGTCTCCACTCAAGACTTTTGGAACTCTTCAAATCTTACTAACTAAAAGTATCCTGATGGACAAACACCACTTCCAAGGCTTACCTATTAAAATTGAGCATAGATTTAAATATTTCTAAGCTAGGATAATTATACTAAATGATTCCTGACTGGGGCATTGAGAATACACTATCCAGTATAAATTGCGAGATTTGCAACTAACTGAAACTGAGGAAAACAAAACATGACTTAGGAATTTACCTCTTATTGGTCATAGTAACAGTATGGTAATATTTGTTCCCTAAAATAGCAAACAATGGGAAATTACCATGCACAGTGATCGCAGTTGATGATCATACTCGTTACACAGCATTGAATTCTTTATTGAGTAATTTCCCGTATTTAGGATTATGGTCAATATGAATAGGGCCTCCAAAGAATAGACACGTCCCAAGATATTGTCTCACAGGAGTATTAAAACCAGAAATAGCATTTAAGTAGAAACAGTTGGAACCGAGCACAATTTATGGTGTATAGGAAATGTAATTCTAAAACAGATTTTGTCGAGTTATATATAATTTAGAATACATTACATTACAAGTTGACGGTCGTAAATAATAGCGGTATTGTTAATACAGTAGACAAGATATCAAGATGGGACGCTGTGGTTTTAGTGTTGCTGTGCTCTATTAGACGACTATAACGTAGTTATGATTTCCGTTTATAAGGCTGTAACTGTAAGTATATATATACAGGTCCAACAAAATTTGTATGTAGGCTCGATTTTGTAGGTAGACTTTTTTAATTGTAGGCTGTTAGGTGGCAGTACCTGTATATGGTTGGCCCGAGCGGTACCACTACCAGATCCATTTCTGACGTGGAATAATTGTTTCCCGACCATTGTGTTCCGGTCGGAATAGTGTGGTTCCCGTTACACTTATACGAGAGACGACCACCTCAGTCCTCAAGGGTAGCAATGAACCTGTGACCACTTCGAGTCAGTATATTTGATATTCGAGATCAAAATTATCCTATGACCTTCACCGTGACTCAAACTATCTCTACCAAATTCTATGATAATCGGTTTTGAGGTTTAGTCGTGAAGGCATATCAACAAACAAAGAAACTAATTTTCGCATTTATAATACCTATTAGTAAGATAAGATGTATCCCAATTATGTAACAAACTTCTTCTCGTTATAATTCTTGACGATGTCGAAAGGCTAACACCGAGTTGTATGTACATTCTGTTGAAATATAGATTGATGGTAGGCAAATAATGATCTTCAATGTTAAATGTGAAAAAATGTTAAATGTTTTAGAAACTTCGATAGTGTGATTCAAATATGTTGTGGAATCACCTATGGATAGGTCACCACAAGTATACGGATAATTAATGATAACAGTACCAGAATGACTCTCAGCTCGAGTTCCCTAGAGAGTGGTGCGCGTTCTCGAAAAGGTAATTGTCGAAGAACGCCAGGAATCTGTCGTATTCTTATACGATTTCGCAACATTAACCCAATGAAATATAAAGCGCTGAAACTTTACACATCCATATAAGAATTAACTGTGTACCATACCTGGTCGGGTAACACAAATAAGTATGGGAATCGTGATGGGAGCGCGCCGAGTGAACCGAACAGATGCGCGGAAGTTAAAAACATGATTTTTTAAATATATTGTTTAGTTGTAGCCGCAAGCACTTCGGAAAGGGCTGAAGTATTGAATCATTGAACTCCAAAACTTATTACTCGAGTAACTTGTGATCTTACAAACTACAGTTACACTGTAAATGGGGTAGAAATATGTTGATGAAAATTAAGTGGCGCATAATAGATGACATAATTCTCCATTTTTATATGTGGTGACGAAAGAATACTTTCGGTTACCAGCACCTTTTACACACTTATTGGACACCAGGACCAAATATACAAGTTAAAAAGTAACACCACATGTAACAATAGGCGGTTTAATCGTTACGAGCTATCTCTTCCCGACAAACTTAAGCGTGGAGAACTAACCTTAAGAGAAGGGGGCTGGGCACATAAAGATTAACTGGTTAGCTGGTATCTTCTTGTACTAACAATGATGTATATGTTAGTAACGTAATAGTAACAAAACCTCTCTCCTTTAATTACGATTAATACTTGGTAGTAACTTAAAGATGTACAGCAATAGATTGTCCTTTTTCATTTATCATCTTTTAACACATCGTGTCCGAGCTTGTAGTAAAATGTGGTTAAATTTATAATTGATCAAATAAATAATTACAAATTGCTTCAACCGTATCTTATTGCATGATCAAAACAATTCCCACAATACCACATACCTGTACACGGGCCTGCCTTTCAACTAAACCATCAAAAATTACACAAATCCGGCCCCAAATTATTGTATGATTTGTCTCGGAACCCACACACGTTAATTGTTTTATACTCGCCAGGCAAGAATCGTAATTATCCCGAGGCACACAATAAGAAAATAGGCGGGAAAAAATAGACAAAGGGTGACCGACGACGCTTTTTTTCTTTAATTCTAACCCACTGTCCGTACCTGGCGGCTCCGGGATCCAATATAGCCTTTAATTTTTTATTTACTCTTTTTATCCGATCCTCTAAAATAACAGCTCGATCTTTCTAGATGCGTTTAGAATTTCTTAACTTCTATTCATCCGTGACGTGGTGCCCAGGTGAATTGTAAGCTGATTTCTATGAAGGGAAATGACATGAATCTTAAGTTAACTCGGCGGCACCCACGAAACATGATTGTAATAACGCTACGTGATTCCTCACGAGATTGTAATTTTAAGTCAGGTTTTCGAACATATTCTCATAACTGAAACCCATTATAGATAACAGATAACCTTTCCGCGCGGCTCACAAAAAACACTCCATAGAATTCCTTAATTTATTATTTAATAAGCGCCGTTGGACAGTTTGGGCCTCAGTGAAGTAACTTTTGGAGATGAATGGAAGGTCGTTTTGAGAGAAATAATTACCCGATACACCGGCAGCCGCAGTTCGATTATCAAGCGTCTCTTTTAACAACATTTTTATAAAGCGAATAAGGGCCGATTTCTTCGAACGTTTTTCAAGATCACTTAAACAATCGCGCATCATTAGGGGCGAATACGTTCACATCAGTCGCCGTTGCCATGTGACCCGAGATTTTAACAAACAGGTTCACCGTTGAACTTTTAAAATAAAAGAACAATCGGAGCTACTCCTCATTAGTGGCCACCGAGTGCACTAAGATATGTTTAATTGATTCAGTGGGCAAATGGCCATTGCTCGGCTTCGTTCAATTTCCTCCGTGTACAAACCGTAGGACTTATTCTTGCATTTCTCCTCCAATCCTTTAATCCAAAACCTCAGTTAACATCCTGTCTCTAAACAGCCTCAAAGAAACAATAAGGGCCATAGGTAAAAGGACGCCGTCACGTTTGAGAAACACTCAGCGACCAATATAAATCGGTGTACAACATTATCTCGGCCGAGCGATACATTACGTGCCGTGTATAATTCAAATTTCAAGTGAACGCATGTGTCGCAAGGTGGGCAACAATGTATACTGCGCGGGGATTAAAGTTCGTCTCCCGAGCGTTTGATGGTGTGGTCGGGGAATGCGGTCCGTGAGAAAAAAATACTCTCGCTTCCGATGCGCTTCGCTAGATAGCGCAGGTGGTGAGGCTGAGCGCTCGGCGATGCCGCGGCTCAAAAGAATGGTTCTTTATTTTTAGGGTTCTCGACAGAAAAAACTCATTATGTAAAATTTGTTACTACGCCTAGGTACCTACCTACCTACACTAGCGTATGCAATGTTTTTCTTTATTGCGGGCATTTAATTAAATGTAAACATACTATTAAAAGTTGTGTAGTTGTTGAGAAGTGAGTTTTGTGGTGGTTAGGCAAGCCGAACAAAAATTGTTGTACGGAAAAAAAGATTTACTAATTGTTCAGGGGCTCTATCAATGATATTTACCTAAGTAAAAATGACGTTCGTTCATACAGCGCGGGTTTCAAAACTGTACGGCTATGTCATGTCATTCATGGATGTGAAAAAGAATACGGAACGAACGTATGATACAGAAAGATATGGCTGTGTTACAAGCTGCGTTTGATAGAACGTAAATTATGACAATTGTCTGAATTTGACTGCCTCAATTATCACGCGCTAGTACCTACCATAATCTTCTTTTCCCTCGGAGTATCATTGGGTACTATTCACTTATTACACTCAACGTTGAGTTCGTCGACGAGTTATAGATCCACAAACTTATGTGACCCGGTGACTGACACTACACTACATTCCTACAGCGGCTGGAACTGGCAAGGAACTGCTGTGGATCTTGGCACGCGTTAGATCTCAACTCTTTTATCGGTGACACCGACCACCCCGAACGTCGTTTGAACCAAACTGACCCCTTTTTCACATTTATTTTAGTTTAAAAGATTACAATTTGAGTAAAATTCGTGTTCCGAAAATAAAAAAATATACTCGTAACCAGTTCCGCTTCCACTTTCGGGGGTAAAGTTTCCAAAACCCCTTAGAATCCTTGTCGTTCTGTATCACACACACAAAAAACATACTAAGTATCCAAATTTTGCTGATTCTCTTTATAATAATATAATAGTATAGAATCTATACTACAGATAATGAACCCTCGTCATGCACGTTGATTCCACCTGTTTTTTACCATTGGAATTCAGTAGCGCGTTGACATTTTCTTTTTATTTCCTACTTATTACTAAGCACGGCGTGATATGCTCGATCCTTTTGTTGTAAGCCACTCATCATTTTGATTTGTAAATATTTATTAAGATGCATCCGAGCGAACACGTACTTAATATGTTTTCTTGGAAACATGAAAGGTATACCTTACTCGTAGGTAGCTGATTAAAATTGATTTTGGTTTTGTTTTATTGTAATAAAACAGTTTGACTTTAAATTTATGTACTTTACTGTGGAGGATAACAACGAACGACCTTTAATTTTAATGGAAATAACAAATTAAAGGTTTTAAAATAAGTTTTCTGCCAGGAATTTTAATAAGTAAGGAAATTAAATGTCAGAAGCTGCTTTATTTAAGCAGATTTTTTGTAGTCACTACACTGCACTAGTCTTTCCTAAAAAGCTTCTGTTTAAAAGTCGCAGGAAAAAATCAACTAAGCGATTAATTATTCATCCAATTAAAACGACGACAGTCATAAAACTCATCCGCTTTAACGTTAATTAATCTCGTCGCGGATTTCAGATTTGCTAAACATAGCGGCAAGGAAATGAAACAACTGTTGTTTTATTAATCTAATCTGTGCTTTTATTGTTGTGAATAACATTTAATTCAAATTAAATGTGTCTTAGGTACTTATTACCATTTTTATGTTTTTCTAAAAGCTTTAGTGGAACCAGCGCTAAGCCTCGTAAAAGAGCATATATACGATCGAACCCGAAATGATGTAATTCGTAAACGAACAAAGGCTACAGCTATTGCTCTTAGAATTAGTAAACTGGCAATGGCAGGCCACGTCTTTTAAAGAAAGAAATGTCCTCCAATGAAGACCACGGACTAGGAAAAACGAGCATAAATCGCCCTCCGACGGTGGGAAACCGCTGTATTCACTTAGTACATGTGCAGAATTTCGCCGATTAATGGAAGCCAGCAGTGTACTATTAAGTTCTGATGGATGGATGGAAACTAGAATATGTATGGGACGCTTCTGTGATTAACGCGTGAGGTTGTTGGTTTGGCTTTGACATTGGGGTCAAAGTGATAATGTTTTGATAATTATATCATAAATAACAAATAATTGACTTATGTAGGACAACTTGCCAAGCTATAATTCTCGTAACAAAGCGAAATCATAGCATCTATTTAAATCTCAATATTTTTGACACCTAATTCCTTACGAAAGATTACGAACTTGGCCCAAAATCATTAATGTTATTAGTAAGTTTGTCTTATCTAACTCTCGTTTTACGATTTATTGCATGACTCTACCTCTTTTCAACTATTACGTCTTTAAATTCTAGTTTTAAAGTTATGCTACATTTTCAAACTTAACGATTAGGTGTTTTAAGCATGTCAGACCCGCCGCCGGCGCAGGCTTCTATGGAATAGTGCAGTGGGACTATGAACTTAATCAAGCCTTCTCATTCGGAGAGGAAACCCGAGCAGAGCTGGCCGGTGATAATTCGATGATGGTAGTGATATATGTATGTTTCAGGTGGAGCCCACCGGCTCAGCCTCCCTGGGAGCGGCGTCTCGTGCGCTGTTCGTGGAGAAGGTGCGCGCCTCCAACGCGGCGTGCCAGGCCGGCGACTTCTCCACCGCCGTGGCGCTGTACACGGACGCACTCACGCTGGACCCCGCCAACCACATATTGTACAGCAATCGGTAAGTCAGACGACTTATCATTTTCAAGTCCGCACTGTTCGTGGAGAAGGTCTCAATCGCGGCATACCAGGCCGGCGACTTCTCCACCGCCCTTCTCCTTTACAGCATCACCGAGCAGGGACCACTAGGCAATAGAACCTGTATACGATCTGGGGCAGTACCCCCGCCACATCCGTTTCTACTATGGAATTAATATTTTTCAACAATTGTGTTCAGTTACACCCCTATAACTAACGTATACTAACCAACTTATATTCTTATTAATACCTTGTTGTTGTTGACTAACAATGTTATTAATGTATTTGGTTTTTTGTTCAAATAAATAACTAAATCTCAAATAAATAAATAAATCTCATATCTAATACTAACAGGACTAACTACATAAATAAAAGTCCCTCGTACAGTTCTATTTGAAGTTGGTCACAGATGCCCATGGGCGGCAGTGGATGGAGCGACTGCATGCCCGTTTGCGATTCAAATATAAAAAAAGGAAGCCAGGCCGGCAACTTCTCAACGCTGTACACACACTGTACAGCCATCGGGAAGTGTTCTATCAACTTCTATCAATGCGAGACGACCTCGCGGCGCGTTGGCGTGAGATCGCGTGACCCTGACTGCATGACGAGCTGTGCGTTTGATTCCCGTGACAGATAAATATTTGTTCTCGGGTCACGGTCGCCGTCTGTGATGTTTGAGAATAGCGACGGAGTGTGAGTGAGTTACTTATTATTTATTTCACACTTCATTGCAAAACCTTTTCGAAGGATTACAAAACGCGGACTTAATAAAATTTTAATCACATTTATCATGATTACAGCGTGTTTCTTTCGTGGTTCTAAATGATGTAGAAGAAGCTTTCAATTTGTTCATATCAATGAACTTAAAAATATCAGTCAATCAGTTTTGCCAACAACACATCACAAACGCCAAATACCCGAGAACAAACACCCGTCTGTCCCATAAATGTCTGCCCCGCTGGGAACAACACTCGGGTATTCCTTGCTTAGATGGTGGGTAATAATGAACTATGACACGTGGTCATCTAACGTTACGAAGCGTTGTTTATTTGATTTAATTCATTATAAGAAGCCGTAGTTGGTACTGTATTTATACAGGGACTGAACTCGTCATCCACGGTAAGACCCACGTCCTCACTTTTTTAAAAGTTTGCGCGTACTAAACCATGCTGTTCCAGTACGGATTGGTAAAGGGGAAGTGAGCAACTCAACTGCTTGACATGCAATTCGATGCTGTCTTAAGTACGAGTGCTGTCATGACATTTTGCGGTTGACTACTCATCCCACCACCAATACAGACGCTCAAGGCCTCCTCAATTGTGAGAAGACCCGTGTACTGCGGTAAGCCGCTACGGAGTGGTCGCTAAATAGTCATATTTGAGTTGATTGATTAATGACGTCTCCGTTGCTTATTGGCAGTGATCCTGACTGTGGGTCGCAGGTTCAATTTCCAGCCGGATATTTGCAGAAAAGCTAAATAATTACTTCCTCTTCGATCTTTCTTGTTTTCTGTGTGTGTTCACTATCCGCAACAGAGGAAGTCCTATTGCGGGGGTGCCAGTGTAAAAGCATTTTAAATAAATAAAAAATTGTTGCAGTTCGGCAGCGCGGCTGAAGCAGGGCCAGTTTGCAGCTGCACTGCAGGACGCGACGCGGGCGCGGGAGCTCTGCCCGAACTGGCCGAAGGCTTACTATCGCCAAGGTAATAGAAAGAAAGAAAAGAACAAATAATAATCGTATTCTTCACGTCCTGCAGTAGACAATACTAAGCCATAATCCTATTTTATTTATTTTTTTCATTATTATACCAAAAATATGTAGTTCGTACACTATGATATGACATGACATGCATAAAATAATGTTATTTTATGCATGCAGTTTAAGTGTGACGTCACGCATGTGCTACAGAATTGCAATCAAACTTAATAAAGCAGGAGCCGACCCAAACAGATCCTATTCGCCACAATAAATAAAACTCAGCCAGAGAAAAGTTAAAAAAAAACAGTTGATTTCGTTAAATTGTATCACTAATTTATTTTCAGATATTTTACTATACTAAACATTGCCTGCGTAAAAGTCGTTTTCCCATACAAACTTTCATCCCCTATTATACCCCTTTAGTGGAGCTTTATTTTGTGTCCTATGTCCTTTTCCATGACTTAAGCTCACTTGGGTGCTAAGTAGTAGCCAAGATATTGAGCTGACCTTTAAACTTTATCCTGAGGTTAACTAGCCCTATCAACTTTACCCTGAGCTTTACTCGACACTGACTTATTATTTTAACAATTTCGTGGTGCTCCTTCGGTCTTGTAACATTATAATTTGACTGTTTTGTGTTTAGGTATCAAGTTTAAGTGTTCATCGCATACAATACGACACAATGATTCGATATTAAATCAAAGTTTCAAATTATAATACAAAGGATTTTGAATAAATATATTATACTGATTCAACCTTGAATGACTTAACCAAAACGAACGAACTCCTGCTGGATGCCTGGTTTGTTGTGGACGGAATATTTTAAACACTAAAAGAAATAACACCGCACATTAGATTTTACGGAAAACATTATATGAGAGAATATTAAAATAAAAATGAAAGATCTAGAATGAATTGAACAATGTTTCTTAGAGTTACGTGTATTTAATTGTAGTATGGAAAGCATAGATTTAAAATAAGTATACTTGAATTGCCATTTAATTTAATTAACCCGATATAATTACTATAGTTAGGCAATGCCTATTCTAGCAAAGATATTAATATACATGCGTGTGGAAGTACAATTCTAGTAAAGATAGGTGTTGTCACAGAGCATGCGTTAAATCGTGTGTGACTATAGCGTATTATTTGCATCTTTTTAAGGTTCCGCAGCCAAGTGGTGCCAACGGTTTTCAGTTGGGTAGACTTAGTAAAATGAAAGTATATTTGTGTTACTTTGAGAAATTTAAAAATTAAGGAAAAAACGACATTTTTGTTTCTTTCCTTTAATGAAATAAACAAGAACTGTTGTGTTCTTGAAACGACAAGAAAGATGAAACGTGAGTGTCAGTATTTTATTTTAGCTATATCGTAAAAAAGTAATACGAAATAATAAAACATACATACACGCGTCAAAATTGGTGTGATTATAGAAAAAATATGTGAAACTATTTTAAACCGGCCAAGTGTGAGTGTGGCTCGCGTTAAGGATCCAAAACCGAATGAACGATAGGTACTATGTACTATGTACTACTATGTGTTCGTAGTATGTACACAATTTTTTAGGTAAAAACACGTACTACACAAATATATTATGTACGGAACCCTCGGTGCGCAGTTGGCTAGTTTTTTTATATATTTTCCTTTTCAATTCGACGTCAATATTTCCACTTTCACTTTGCATTGTCAACCTGCTGAATTCAATTACATAACTTTTCCACGAAATGATTTAAACGTATATTCCAAAATGTACATAACTAGAAGCTGACCACGGCTTCGGTCGTGGTATTGATAATTGACCATACAAGCTTTCATCCATTATTTCACTTAATTAGATGAACGACCCAGGTATTTACTGTCATCTACTGTTTTATCTACGCTTCAACCAAAACAACTGTTGACTAAATATGTCTATATCTCTCCCCAAAGATTTCTATCTAACATCCTCTATTTTTTTTAGTCAAACTTCTTTATCGGGAGTAGGGGAAAAAATGGTATGGCGCGTTACGGAAGTGATGATGGATGGATGGATGTATACATATATACCATGCACACACATATATGCCCACTACTGAGCACAGGGCTCCTTTCAAGGTTAGAAGGGTAAGGCCTTAGTCCACGTTGGCCAAGTGCGCATTGGCAGTCTTCATACGCCTTTGAGAACATTATGGAGAACTCTCAGGGAAGCAGGTACTCTCACGATGTTTTCCTTCACCAAACACAGGTGATATTCAATTATTTAAGCGTACATCACTTAGAAAAGTCCTAGGTCTTAATACTCAATACTCAATGTTTTATTGCATTCACCGGTATACTATAGGAAACAATTGCTATAGTTATGTCTGCGTCCGCAGGAGTAGCGCTACAATGCCTGGGGCGGCACGGCGAAGCACTGGCAGCGTTCAGCTCCGGCCTTGGCGTGGAGCCGTCATCGCGGCAGCTGCTGGCGGCGCTGGTGGAGGCCTCCCTCAAGTCTCCGCTGCGCACCACGCTAGAGCCCACCTTCAGACAGCTGGAGGCTATGAAGCTGGATCAGTCACCTTTTGTACTAATTTCGGTAAGACTGTGCAATAGATACATTTATTCATGTTCTCCTGGTAGGTAGTCAGAGTGATTTCTTGTTCTCGTAGCGCAATTTTATTTATTTTATTTATTTCACATTTTATTGCAAAACCTTATCTAGGATTACAAAGGGCGGGCTTAATGCTCTATTTATTCAATATTTCATATATACACTCTATATCTATATATATAATCTATGTATCCATTCCTTTGAATCAAAAACTGGTCATGACGCAATAACCCGGCTGTCTACTAATGAAAGAATGGAATATGTTTATGTGTCACAGTCACCACAGTAAATCATTACTTTAAGATACATTCATTACAAAAAAAAACTGAACCCAACCGTGACTATAGCACTTATTAAATTTACAAATACTTAAAAACATAAAACCAAATGGTTTGGGTTTATTCTGCGCGGTGTAGAAAGCGCATCAGTTTATTCGATTATTTTACATTCAAACATTTCGAACGATTCGAGAGCTCGTTTGCGTAACGTATTTACGACTACCACATTTAAAACACAACTTATTCAGAGCGAAATGCGTACAAACCTTCCTTACCTCTTTAAAAATGGTGGCATAAATGCGCACTAAAGTGATATAAAATAATGTGACTCGTGAAGTGGGTGTCGAAGCTTCGAATTTAAACTGGCAGTAGGGCCATGTTTAAATGCCATCTGATACCCGCGCGGACCAGAAATGATGCCAACCAATCACGGGACTCCGAATTTAAGGGCTGTCCTTCACATATTGAACAGTACGAAAAAGAGGCGACATTTTCGTCCTCAGGGATAGCAACGCATCTGTGACCAGCTTTGAATAAGACAAATACTAACGATTACTGACTGGGATTACTAATATTTACTAACAGGACTGACTTACACTAACAGTCCTAACTGCCACAGTCCTGTTAATAACGAATATTAACCTACTATTAACACCTTCTACTAACAGGACTAAGTAATAGTCGCTTGTACTGTCCTATTCGAGGTTTGCTCTAGATGTTCATAAGCATCAGCGGTTAGAGGAAGTGCACGCTCGTTTGATAACCTCATTCTAATAAAAAGAGAGTAGGTATGAGTAGTTTAGTTTTATAATCCTATTGTATAGCCTAATTTTGACCTTTAAAATATATAAATAGATAAAAAGAACCACGTTCCAATCCCACGTGTGCTGCAAGAGATTTCAGTTGAAATAAGCAGTAGCTATGTACAAGTTTACGTATTATGCCACAAAACGTTGGATATCCGAAACTGTGGAATGATAACGAGATCTTGTTTGATTTCAATAAATCGATAGCCTTTGATTATATAAACGCATATTTGTGTCCAGTGTTTATATAATCAACGATTAGCATAAAATAGAAATCTATTTCCAAGCTAGAACTTACGTAGTAACTATAATTTAATCTGTGCTAGAACATCCAGATAGAGTGACATTTTGAACCTTTCCACAATCCCGGAAACCTGGAAAAGTATGTACCTACAGATACGAATATTTTTCACGTTATTTTAGAGGGTTTGGTTTTTAAAAATAATAATTGTCGGAGAAATCTTTTAGTGAGATACATACATCAAATTTTCTTGCCTTTACACAAGATGGGCCTTACATTCACTAGATATTTTTTTTCAATTTTACATTCGATACATTTTACATTTGTACATTCTAGCCTTAAGTGCAGTAACGATCGATTACAGTGCGGTGTTCACCGACGACTAAGCATAATAACTCGTGCGAAATCAGATCAATCAAGTATAATTTAGACGCAGAGTAATACAAAATTAGTATTTTATACATTGTACACGCGTATCTAAACATAATACACGACTTCTAATGTACCAGGCACGGTTTTCTATCCGATTATAGGTTTGTTCGTACGTGGATATGACTATTAAATCACTCACTCAGAGCACTTTCATTGCAGTTTGTGAACACTTCACAATATAATAAAACTATTTTTTTGAACAACCGAGCGAATGTTTGTTCGTGCTCGCATCTTCGTCGTCTCTATGGACTAGTGTGGATCTGTGAGAATGTTTTCGTTTATACGCTTGTTTTTTCCATACAAACTTTCTACAACAACTGTACCCCTTTAGATGTTATTTTTTGCAAAAAGTAGCACAATCACTCTCCGGCTCATAACTATCTTTATGCGAAAAATCACGTCTGTTCGTTTGCTGCGTGAAAACACGACCAACCAACACAACACTTCTGGGTTATAATGTTTAATGGAACCTCCATTGAGTATTGATCCAGTCAAAGTGATGATATCCGGTAGCTAAGGTTTTCACTATGTAGAGGCCTACATATGAATAAAGGTTGAATCTGAGTCTATTTTAATTTAAGGCTAAGTTTTGTGTTTACTAAGTTAAGTCTACAAAACATGAACAGCTCGTCACCAAAGCTCGCACTGGAAACCCTCGATATGCGATTAACTTCGAAGACCCTTCGAATGCGCACCATTTGCATACATTCCACCGCTCGCTGTCGACGTCTGGGCATTTTCGGCGCATTTAGCGGTGGACAATGGAGCTGAGTGATCAAAGCACCATAAATACGACCGACCCCCGCGCATTTACATACAATCTGGGCGACAGTTGATCGGCAGGCTGAATGCTACCTCAGAGCAACCGGTGCTCAACTTAAGGGCGTTTATAAAAATAAGGCAAACCCTTTATTTGAATTAATCTAAGGTTAAACTACTGTTCAACAGTCCTCAGTAAGGTGTATCATTATCAACCTAACACGAATAGGGATGCCTTAGTGAAATTAATTTAAATTATGTATTTCGTCATAAGGTACAAGCGGCAAACGATGATGCGATGCCCTATTTAGAAAAAAAACGTGCTCGCGGTATTATGTATGCTGTGGTCTTTGATTATATGATGGTGTACATATATTATTCATGTTTATTATTATTTTAAACAGTATTTTTACTTTTATTCGCATCTAGCACATTTTCTGTAGTGTAATGTAATGTATGGATGTTCCGTATCTACCAATTTGCTTTAATCTAAGGCTGTGATGTACAATTTTGATTCATGCATGTTTGTATGTTTTTTAGTTTGAAGGGCATACAGGGGATTTCTCAGAAGTGTAGTGCCATCACGTGGGTGTAATGCGGTAACATGATTCTCGCAGTTACTCCGATGACGCGACTCTCTTTCGTCGGCATAACCAACGACATAACAGTTTCTTTGTTTGATTATTAACAAATCTAGGTATGTCTTAAAAAAATCACATTCCTCTACGGTGAACGAGATGCAATAGTAATTTTATTGTATTGTGTTGAGGACTTACTTACTGCAACAACTTCTTAATTTATAGTAAGTCATTATAGATTGAGCAACGCATGTTCAAAATAATCCTTTGCTACCACCAAGCTGCCGATCACGTTGCGACCGGAAATCCATCTGAATTATTAAGGAAAACGATACCGTCATACTAGGTATTGTACTCAGTGAGTTTTTGCAGCTTGTTCGACGCCAAATCGATGTCGGCGTCGTCGATGCCGTACAAATCCGGTAGACGAAATAATAGTGTATCACGAGACTTTCCGATCGCGTTAAATTCGTGTTTCCATACAAAGTTTCATATTTTATAAAAAGTTGAAAATAAGGCTAGATGTAAATACACGTCAATATTAATAATATGTACTTTACTTGTATAATAATATGTCTAATAATATGTATTTTACCCATACAATTACAATTTCGGTATCGCCGACACTTAGTAACCAACAGCAGAGATAGTGAGACTTACTCGATATGAATTCCTTGATAGCGAGACGTACTCAATATGAATTCAGCTATGTTGTCGTATCGCTTGCAAACCTGTGACCTAAGTCATAGTTTTTGATGTCATGCGCGAAAGGCAGGTAACGTATCTTTCTTCTAAGTCTTTGACACTCTCCGGCCCATATACACCTAAATTAAAAAAACACGTCGATCCGGTACTCCGTGAAAAAAGGACGAACCAACAAACACACTATTGCATTAACAACATTAGTAAGGTATTGGTCATAAAAATACGATAGCAATAAAACAATGATAGGTGATTTCTATTCTATTAGTTTTAATTTAGGCCCCGCTCGATAATAACGTCAAAGTGCGCAGGTGAATGCAAAAGATATTGCACATTATCCACGCTCCGACAATGTGGCACAAGACGGCCGCGGCAGCTACTTATTATCGGGGCTAAGATTAGTCCTGCCTTTTTTATTTCGGCAATCCTTTGTTATTTATCTCGTGAACGTTTTTGTCCTGTTTGCTCCTGTCACACGGGACGTAAGTTTAGCTGCGTACAATATATGCGTCAAGGATCGCGAATTGTATTAAGAGGACTACCACATATCGCATCTCTGTAACATTTTCAATGAATGTAAAGGTCTAGGTAGACTTTTGAAAAATATGCTTCGATATAATGTTACAATAAGGATAATAAAGTTACGGACATTTAAGAGTACGCATTCCCAACAGCCAAACCCGTTGATGGGCGCGGCTAAAATACTTATTATTTCACCTAACAACGTGATATGCTTTTAAAAAATATATA
>DWLO01001302.1:0-15454 GCA_018245335.1 Dalla quadristriga
TATCAACGGTATAATATCGCACCCTTAGTGATATACAGACCTAATAAGACTTAGGCTCAAATTGAATTACGCATACTCACTGGTTTCTGTTAACGCCATCTATGATTTCAAATTGAAATTACAACGAAATTCTCCTTCTTTGTTGACACAGCGTAACGTAGGTCTCCTTCATTCTAATGTGTTTTTGCACCGAACATAATTGGACAGTGGTTTATTGCGTTTTCCCAATAATCTACTTTTTTGAGTTAAGCCTGTATATCATTAGGGGTGGGATATGTGCATAGAAAAACATTTCTAAAATTTTACATAAAAGTTAATGTCGCTAGAGTCATTTCTCTACCATATAAAGACCATGCTATCCGCCATTTTTATTAATTAAATAATTAAAATAAGTTAAAAAGTGAGATAAACAAAAAAAGCGTCCTGTATTCTTTTAGAATTATGCCACTTTTCTATTTAACCGACGATATATTAGTCCTATTAATATATATTAGTAATCGTCCAGAAAGAAATCTGTAAGCTGTGTTTTGCCCGTGTCCAGGTGTGTCAGTTCATCCTGGACGACTATATAGCGTCCGGGCAGGGCGCCTGGGCGAACGTATGCGTGACGCAGCCGCGCCGCATATCCGCCGTGAGCGTGGCGGAGCGCGTCGCGAGCGAGCGCTGCGAGGACCTGGGGAACAGTGTCGGGTGAGTGGCTCTAGCACAATACAATACAAAATTCGTTGTTTGCACACCAGAAAAAGGTACAGAAATACCTTCACAAAGTAAAGTTCGTAAATTGGCGGTCTTATCACTAAAGAGCGATCTCTTACATCCATATTCATATTCATATTCATATTCATATTCATATTCATATTCATATTCATATTCATATATTTAATGCATTCCATGATATTTCCATATATATTATATTATATTTTATCCTAGCTCATTATGACTATAGTTCATCCCCGTCTATACAGGTCGTTTCTTTTAACTGGGACAGTAAATCCGAATCCATAACAGATACATTAAAACTATCTTTGGTACTTCTTGATCAGGGGATTATTTCCTCCGATACATAGAAATGATACGGAGTTTTTCAGTCCTGTGTAAGATTAAATCGATGAAAATAATTTATAATATTAGTGAGGAAGGATAACTTACACATCCACTAAGAAAGTATTTTTGTAAATTCCATTTCCAAGAGGCTGTAATGGGGTGTTCAATTTTGTATGGGGAAAACAATTTAAAGCTGTTAACTAGTCAGTAACTAATTTTACGACGTTCGTGGAATGTGCCTCTTGCACCTTATGACGAAATAAATAATTTCGTTTCATGAAGATGTCCACGGGTGACATCGGTTGATCGACGGTGATTTTGATGTCGACAGGTATTCTGTCCGCTTCGAGTCGGTGCTGCCGCGCCCGTACGGCTCCGTAATGTTCTGCACCATCGGCGTGCTGCTGAGGAAGCTGGAAGGTGGCTTGAGGGGTGTCAGCCACGTCCTGGTCGATGAGGTTTGTATGGCAACTCACAACTGAGCGGGTCTGGTGCGTACTACACCTCTCTACTCCAATGCGGTTTAGTGGATTAGTGGTCAACGCGAGTGTCGGAAGTATCCAGGCCACCCTACCAGGCTTAAGAGCATTTATCAGTTACGCTTTCCTCTCGCGCGCACTTTATTATTATTATTATTTATTCATTATTATGTGCCTAACTAACATGTTCAATAATTGTAAAAATGTAGGTAAGCTTTTGAAAAATGTTATTCGATATCATTGTTGGCAATAAAATTAAGGACATTTTAGGCATCAGTTACTCTTGGCTGCGCTTGCCACGAAAGGTGAGTATCTTTTCTTTAGTTTCGATTATCTTACTTGAAGTTGTTCACAGATTTGTGTCCCCTGGACTGAGGTGGACGCATTTCACCGTCACGACCGATAGTATCCTCTCGTTCTGTCCTCCAGGTGCACGAGAGAGACGCCGACACGGACTTCGCGCTGATCCTGCTCCGCGACATGGCGCACACTTACCCGGACCTTCGCATCATACTCATGTCGGCCACCGTCGACACTACCCTCTTCGTCAACTACTTTGGCAACTGCCCTGTTATTGAGGTGAGATTTAATTATTTTTTGCCAGGTACCAACCGAGAATCGAACCTTGGACCCACAGCTCGTTAGTTAGATTCACTACCAACGCGCCATGTAGTCTAGTCGGGGCATATCTTATCTTAGCAATAAATAAAATTGGAGTGTCTGTCTGTGATATTAAAATTAAGGTTAATAATTAAATGGAATATACTATTTATATGTCACCTATACGGAATCAACCGTGCTTAGAATTTTTATCTGTCTGCATTTTTTGTTTGTCGCGAATAGGCGCCGAAACCGCTGAACGATTTTTGATGAAATTTTCAGGGATTGTAGAGATAGACTGACTTACCGTACAGGAGTTGTATTATCGCAGTATCTCTGACGGTTTTTTGAAATATGTTTCATGTAAAAATTTGTGAGGATGAATAGCTGGATGGATGGATGTTTGTGAGTTTAAATTGTAACTCAATCACGCAAAAACTACTAAACAGATTCTAATAAAATTTGGTGATAAGATGATCCTTATCTAGGGTCCCCTAGAAAAGGATAATTCTATTAAAAAGAGATTTTAAGAATAAAAGATTTTTTATGTGTTCCTGCAAGCAAAGCCTAGTGAAGTTTATAAAACTTAACCAAGCCCCGTTGATTAAATAATGTTACTTGCTAGGTGCCCGGGCGCACGTACCCAGTGACTCAGTATTTCCTGGAGGACTGCGTAGAGCTGACCAAGTTCGTCCCGCCGCCGGACACGCGCAAGCGCAGGGCCTCCGGCAGGAGGGCGAACAAGGATGACGACGACGACGACGATGAAGGTATGGCCTTAAGTGGAACACTATTTTACTTAATTATGAATATAAAATAATATTGGAGATTCATCAGTTTTTTTTTTCTTTTTTTTTTTAAACTTTTACAACAAAAATAAGATTTTTGTAATGTTTTTTTTTTTTTTTTTTCGAATGGGTCCTTGCTGTTGGCCCTACTGGCCTTTACAGCGTCACCGAACAGGAGTAATGAATAGAATACTGCAAAAATATACGCTAGAGAGTTTCCTTGAACATTATGGACATATAACATATAACATTGGAACAGGTGGTACAATTGCATCGAAATACTTGACGAAAAAGGGGCGCACTAACTTAGTGTGCCCCTTTTAGCCCACTATGCTTAGTGTTACTAAGCATTTGCCGCGGTAAGCCACAGTCGCTGGTTTTCAGTGTGACCCTCTTGGTCGCGCAGTTCGTATTGTGTTGTAATGTACTATAATTGTATATGATACTAGCTGTTGCCCGCGACTTCGTACGCGTGGAATTTAACTCATATCATTAGTACATCATTTCGTCTTACCTTTAACCATTTAAGTAGCGCACGCGATGAAAGGAAATTTTTGAGACAATTTTTTACACATTGGTTAACATAACTTGTTTTTTTTTGCACATGTCTAAGTTTTTTAGAAATAAATTATAGCCTATGTTACTTCTTGATAATTTAGCTTTCTATTAGTGAAAAGATTGTTAAAATCGGTCCAGTAGTTTTGGAGGCTATTCGTTACAAACAAACAATCAAACAAAAAAATCTTTCCTCTTTATAATATTAGTATAGATAACTAAAGCAATTATTGAAGTTAATGGATAACCTGCCGTACTGTCATTCCTCAAGTATGTAAATGAAGTAAGTAAGGGGTGTGTTTTATGTATGATAGATAGAAGAAAAAGTAAGTCCGTCAATATTATTATGAAATAATAATTTATTATTGTTAGATTACCAACTATTTTATACTAATGAATTATTAACTCTATCCATAATAAATGGCAAAATTATAAACGAATGATTACCATCCCTACTAATATCCCGAAAAACGAAAATCTTGTTACTAATATTATAAACTAGGGAGTTCTTTCGACTTCACCTGCGTGAAATTTCGATGTTCTTACAGAAAACTTTAAATAGTGTAGATGCAAACTTCACTCAGTCTAATATTGGTTATAAATTTTAATGGCTAAAATTTATAAACGAAATGTGCAAAATAGCCGATGGAAATTTGAAATTGCGAAACGCAACGCCATGTTAGAATGAAATGTGACGTCATCGCCTGTATCCAGGTAAAGACGTTTGTTTGGTGTGTTTAGTGTTTGGGTTAATATTTTGGGGTCTTGTGCCATCATTCTAACCGCGTGAATGATGGCGGCGTTTAAATAGCTCAAATTTACTCCCGGTTTTATGTAAAAAAAAAATTGATTTGGGACATTTCCAACACTATTCATATTTTTTACTCTTCTATAATGATGTAAACAGTGATTTAAAAATATAAAAAGACATATATCCCATGGTTGAAAAACAATAAATTCACGGCAGAAATGGGTGTGGATGTGGAAGCGTCCAGGGCACACCGTATACAGGGTCTACCACTTGTTACTCACACATTATATTATGAAACTTTTCCTATACTTCTATTAAAAAACGTAATGTGATTCAGTGCACGTCACCATAAGGATTTAAATCTCTGGGGTACATGTACTTACATGCGGTAAATGTAGAGCACAAGAACACACGACACTGCTGACTGACGGAACGGGCTAGATAATGTTACGGATTGAATAACTTTCTGCTCGCTCAATGTATTATTGTTCCAGTACGCGAAATTTAAGTGGTGATTTCGCTTTTAGGAGTTATACCTACCTAAATAGAAAATGAGGTTAAAAAAAAATTCTATTCCATGAGTCTTTGTATTAATTTAATTATTTAACGGATCCAACAAACAGAAAACTATGGTGAAGTGACGATTTCAACAGCATAGGTGACTGCTAATTATCCATAGGAGCACTATGTGTCATTTGACCGTGGCTCTAGTTAGGCTATCGCCATGGTAAAAGCCTATTTAAACAATTCTCGAAGGCCGGTTTTCTGCATGATGACACACTTGTTGTACGACAACGCTATCTGTATTCCGTGCACAGCTTTTGCGTAAGAGTTGATTATTCGATTGTACTGCCTTGCTTCGGTACTATGTCGGCGCGCCCGGTGCGCTCGGTGCAAGTTCAGTGCAAGTGTCCGCGGTGCTCGCATTGTCGTTAGAGAACGCGAAGTGCGCGCGAAATGCATTTCACCGCTCCCACTGTCTTCGGCTGCTTGATGAATATTGATTCGTTATTAAACATTACTCGTTCAACTTACGGTATTTATTAGTGGTACCTATAAATAACTCACAGCAACTCCTGTATTTATTTTAATTAGTAACATGGTGTGTCATCCTTTTGAAACCGCAATTTCATGCTTACTTCTCTTCCTACTCATATTATTATACATTATATACAGTAAAAAGCCAACTAAAATTAGAAAGTAAGTGAAGGATATCAAGTACCAGTTTATATCATTGAGGCAGTTTGCGCGCTAATTACAATAACATCGCATCGATCGGGCGAATCAAGGCCTGAATGTAAAACTTTTGGTAGTTTTTTCGAATACGGCCGGCAAGAAACGTTTGAAAATGGGAACATGTGCCAGCCGCTATAAAACTCCCACTCACCTTGGGGTTTGCGTTACGTACTACGCTAAAATACACTACGCTATCAAAACAGTGCGTTCAGTTGTTCGCCGCGGCCGCACGCCCGCGCGCTTCTCCGCTCGCATCATAGCCGACACCATTTTTTACTCTCGAATTCGCGAATGTGGACGCCTCAATTAAAACTTACCTCACTTTCGAATGCCCGTACAATGTTTCTGTATAAATTTGTTTTGGGAAAGTAAGAGGTTTCATTGGGCTGTGACATGATTATTTCGACCAAGCGTTTCTTTGGATTGTAACACCTATTTTTTTGCTGAAATTTTGTAATGTAAGTACACACTAGTTAAACTTTTACTTTAAAATGTGCATACATACAGCTTTTAATATCTAATGGATGGTACATAGGTAGACCTATCTAGGTAGACTACAAGTTCTTTTGGTACGTTATTTTCATAATTTATCAGTTTCGTTTTCATTTACAACTCTCCTGCGTGTAAAAATTTATAATACATATACTTAATATGGTCCATGGACTGTGAGAATGTTAGTTAACTATTCTTAATTTACCAATATTTTACTCGAAAGTGGTATTATCAAAAGTTCAACTTGAATAATTGTTGAAAGGTTTCTGATATTTATTTCGTTGCGACATTAATAATTCCTGCATAACTTTTATAGAGAGCTTCAAGGCTGTTGAAATGTTTTGGTGTCTAGGCAGACGGGCTCTACCCGCCTCTATATTTTGCTGAACAGCGTGTTGTAACCTTCGCCGACGATCAGCTGCAGTTCGACGTTAACGAGCTGTCGAAAACTTTAACTTAACGATTCCGCACACAGTAAAATTAACCCCAGAAATTATTCCTCAATCTGATATTAACGAACGTTTTTTTCCAAAAAATTATACCTATCTAACGCTCTTGCTTTAACTAAAGCCGATTCTGATGTAAGGAAACATTGGTCAGAATAATATTCTAATCTTATGTTTAATGAATAGGATTTGTCAAAATAATTGAAATGAATCCAATCTCGATCGGTTATTAGCAGCCATTGAAGGGTTCAATTGCCCACCATCTGGCTCAACCGTACGTACTGTTATTGCATACATTACGAAGTTTCGAATCGATACGACGGCTTGGAGAGGGATCGGTTTGCTATATTTGTGTATAAACTTGGTTACTTCATTCTATGAATTCTTCTTATTTTAGCTAATATATTTAAGATTTATTACATAGATTATTATAGATTTATTACACCCGACGTACATTTGGCAAGAACGTTGTTGATCAAAAAGTACTAGTGAGTTTACTTGCAGTTCCGTGGTGGTTATAAGCTTCTGAGGGTTGAGAATTGTGGCTCATGTTTCAGGCTGCGAGTACCTACTAATCATAATCATACATTATTGCTTCATGCTAAAATAAGATGTTTCAGTTTTAGAAATTGAGTACAGCATGAACCCTGCTAGGATGTCACAATGTCAATATTTGAAAATACAAAGAATAATCATCATAATAATGCTAATTATTAATCGAAATAATCACAGATGTATTGGTTCTCCGGTGGTCTGAGGTAACCGCCTCTTATTTAAGGGGGACCACCACACCTGGCAGTGGCACCTTTTCGACCAAAACTATAATTGCACGCGACATGAAAGGATGTGATGGTAGTATCTCACCCGGTATACTGCATGTGTCAAGGCAGTTTATGAATATATAATATGAGTACGTACACAATGAATCAGGATGATATGTAATTAGATAAAGCACTCATTCCTAAGTCTACATTTTACGATAATTCATTACGCACAACTTAATATGAATAGGCTATTACTCTACTTTTTAGTAAGAAATGCGTCTTAAATTATGTAGTTGTCACATATGTTTCAGTGTTAGTAGCTTAACTCACATTAGCTTGTATACCAACAATTTATCCGTGCAGGTAGGTAGGTATAGTTTGAGGTGAGTGTGAAAAGAGATAGACATCTTCCTGTGAAAATGGAAATGGCTGCGTATACGCTACGCCTGCACTAACAACGGTTAGATCTATGTAGTAACCGCTCGCTAGAGCTCATGTGTTCATACAAAGTGGTACGGTGGTATCTAAGATCTCATTATCGCTTATGGTTTTGAAAACTCGTGATATGATGATATAAAATTCTATACTCAAATAACTTTTCACGAAATCTGATAAACAAGGCCAACAAACCGTAAAGGGTAAATTATGGGATGAAACTGAAAATTTGTATGGAGAAAGCTAAAAAGCGGGCGGACAACATCTATACTCGGGGCAAATTCGATCTGGAGTGTGTAATAACAAAACGTCGCCTAGCAACCACTGACAAGCAGGTGTTTGAAACTGGTTGTTATTTTATTACATACCTACATAATATTTTTGTACCCATAGTCCATGTGTAATGAAACGTCATTATTTCAACGAGTCAGTTACCATTACCGCTGTTAGGAGTGTGATGGGCATGCACAAAAATATTACAATAATGTTGAAAGGTTACAATTACCTTCATGGAAATAAGGTTGCCAGAGCATAAGTTTTTCAATGACGATAGCGTTATTAAATTTTGGTTTACCTCATTTACCCGCAGTTTGTTGTTGTTATCAATCAATATTTATTTAATTAAGAATTTACAAATATTATCATGAGTAGTTTGGTTTAATAAAACATATTTGGTGTACATATACTTGTCAGTTGATGAAAACCCCATAACATATTTTTATGGTTGGTTTACATGTATTCTTTATCCATTGAGACTCTAGTATAGTTTTCTACTGTCGAACTATCGATGGATGGTTGCGCCTCGTAACTCTACATCGGCATAATGGCTGTAGGGAATGGCAGGAACCCCTATTACATTAGTATCGAAACGTCTTTGAGGCATGCGCCAGTTGTAACACTGAGTTATCCTCTTTCAAATTGAAGCGAGTTCTGTAAAGTGGCTGACGCAAACCGTGAAGGTTTGCCAATTTGAGTTTGGTTTTTAACTAGCTGTTGCCCGCGACTTAGTCCGCTCTAAATTTAGGATGTTTAATTCCCTCGGGATCTGTATATTTGTAATTCAAAATAATCATTCAAAGAAATAATAATAATTGTAATTCAAAAGTATTTTATTAACATCTCCATTACTGAAACTACCTGTATATCAAATTCGGTGAAGATCGGTTTTATGGTTTATCCGTGAAGGCGTATCAAACAAACAAATTTTCGCATTTATGATAACATAATGTTTTTATTTTTGAATCCAGTAAGTTGCCGCTGTCTTATTGAGGTCGTCTGGCCGTCTGGTGCAGCGACAACGACTGTCTGGATGCATTCACTCCTGCCTACTTGCCTGCGGCATTTTGCATATTAGCGAGCGAGTCATATCACGACGTCTACAAAAACAGACGAGTTTACTGACGGCATTTTATTTAAACGTGTAAGCGCCATAATTAATTGTTCGTTCGTACGACAAGTCAAACTATGACGCTGACAAAGAAGATCAATAACTTTCCAAGAAACTCTGGGTCTGAGATGACCATATTATTATATGAAAAATGGCATTTATTTTGAGGATACTTTATACCTTAGCTGTGGTCATAGTACCTAAATATTTAAAAGTATAACATTATATGTATTAAATGGAGTGACAGCATTGAGAGAAAGGTTACAAATACATTTGTTTTCGCAATATAATCTTTGGTTTAAACACGTCAAAACGATAGAAAACAATAACAGAAATATCTTGAAAAAAATTTCTTTTTACGGCAACTCAGTAAGTACAACATTTCAGAAAAACATTGTCAAAATCAAAACCAGTATACTTTTTTTCAACAATAGCGTTTCGGTCGGTAATTTGTGGATTTACACTTATTTAGGCGACCACTTAAGTCCACAGTGAAACCAACGAATCTGTGATCAGCTTTGAATAGGACAAAAATTATCGATTACTAACTGGACAATTACTAACAGTCTACTCCTTAAATCTACTTAAATGAACAGTCCTAATTCCCACAGTCTTACAAACGAATACTAACCAACAATGTGGTGCCGGGATTGCTTTAGAGTAGCACAACCACCGCTCTTCCTGGGGGTTCGTAAAAGGCGACGATAGAGTAATTTCCAGGAGACACTATTGACACCAACTACGGTCACGAACTCGTATTGGCCTGGCGCTATAACTACGGCTATCCCCCACATGAGGGACACACGAGAGTGGCGTCGATTAGGGGAAGCCTATGTCCAACAGAGGATCTCTAAAGGCTGATGGATGGTTGGACTAACCAACAATATATATAACTAATATATTCCTATTAACGCCTGTAATAGTCCACCAAGGAGGATTCGCCCAAAATCACCACGCTAGGCAGCCGGGTTGGTGATCGCAGTAGATGGTAGTTGCTGCACAGAGGCCGCTGCTCGTTCTCCGATACATTCCTTTAGTCGCCTTGTACGATACCCGTGGGAAGAGGAGGGGTAGTGACAATTCTATTCTGTTCTGCCACCACCACACATTAACGCACTATACTTTCTAACTATACTAGCAGTCTCTGGTGACTCGATGTTTGTAAAAGATGTCCCGTGGATGTGCAGTGGATGTTGGGTGCCGTTTGCTATTCTCAACATTAAAAAAAAAGTATACTGCTCCAATAAATTAATCTCTCGTTCTCCATGCATTCGAACAATCATATTTTCTAATAAGCTTTATGTGTTTGCTACTGTACGAATACAATACTATGAGATATGGACATTGAATGTGAAATTGAACTGTACCCGAGGGAAACCCCAGCATGTAAGTACAGCTTGTGTTAGATAATTCACTTTGTTGATCCGCACTCCGCAGTCCCAACTCCGATTGATATAATAGTTTATGCTACCTACTTGGTTTGCTTGGTTACCCCAAGACAAACGAATGATGATTTCATTATTACGATATTATCTGTACTTAATAGATTTTTTATGAGTTTTTAATTGACAGATAAAATATGAGAATTATATCAGTATACAAACGATTTAATTCGATTAGAACTTTATAATGAGTTCCTATTTACTTTGTAATTACGGTAAGGAATCCTTAAATCGTTACCTTAGATTGAATAAAAAAAGGGAAGAAAGGTACGTGACTTGGCTATCGCGCTTGGTCTCAGATACTAAGACTAATTGTCGCACCCTCGTTTAGTCGCTCACAAAGCACGGTCTTGTTTTCACGCGATACGACAACATAGCGTACTAAATTTTTTGGTAGCGTTAAAAACGCCCGACTGTATGTTTATAAAATGCCGAGTCACTCATCTAGTCGTCAAAAAACCAAAGCACATGGAGTCAGGTTATCTTACTTACTAACATTATAAATGCGAAAATTAGTTTGTTTGATACGCCTTCACGGATACTTCTAAACCCGAATATGGATAATAAACTTAACGCGGAAGAAATCACAAGCAACAGCTAGTCATTCATAAAGTACATTTGAATACTTAAATGTACAAAATTAGAAGTTTCGAAGGACACAATTTGTTTGTGAGAGCAAGATAGATAATGCCAGAGGGATACCATACCGTACCTACTAGTCACTAGACTGTGCTAATATTGTTATCTTTTTCGCTCTACAGGCTGAGTTCGTCTCGCTATCCCCGTTGTTGGTTATTAAATGTGTATTAATTTGAATATTTATGATAATTATAAAAGCGTTAACGCATCGCCAATTTTTCGTACAGAAATGTTTGAACGTACCGTATCTACTGTTTTTCCTTTTTTCTAAGGCTGTGACTATGAAGTTCATCTCAATGGGCGATTTTCCCCTATCCGGCACGGCGACGCCGCCGCGGCGGCGACCGGTCGGCAGCCGGGAATCCGAAAATGTTTCAAAATATATGACGCGATTTTCCAATCGCCGGCAGCGGCATGCCGCACCGGCGCGGTGGTAGTTTATAAATACAGTTTGCATTCCCGGCTGCCGGTCGATCGCCGTCGCCGTGCCGGCTACCGGAAAAACGCCAAATACCTGTAAATTAATTTCCCTACTCACAATGAGGTTCAGATTCAGGTGGACTTTATTTATAGTGACTGTTGGCGACAAAATGCTTAGATTACAAAGGCTAATAATTGCTATGACGAACGCCCATCGAAATTTAATGTTATTCAAACAAGCGTCAATTAGCCCGTTTATTACCTGACGAGGGACGTTTGCTCTCGAGCTGGAATGAGGAAATAAGTGAAGTTTAAGAAAAATTTTCTTTCTTTGAGCCTTATTGAATTAGTACGTCAATCGCAGCTGTGAAGAGATAACGGTTATTTGAAAATAAACGACACTATTTTAAAGGAGTTTTAAAGTTACTATTTCAGTCGTTTTGGCCAACGGGATGCTTTACTTGGCTTTCGATGCGACATTCACGATTTCTATTTACTATTCATTCGTATGGTTGGCCGCAGCCCACTAGTAAATATATATGTAGCGCGTAAATGTAGTAAATATATGTATTAGCGTGTATAGTAAATATATATGGACACATACTGTACGGACATAGAAGTGAGTAGAATACTACTCTGACAGTAACAATGACAAGTGACAGCCGACAACTAATGGGTGTCAACTGTAGCAGAGTCTGTTTGGACTTCAATAATGGAGGGTAATTGGGAGATACTTGGTTGCGCAGCTAAGTAAGGTCCGTTTCGACAAGCACACATCCACACCCTCCTTGTTTTACAACTTGGGTAAAAACACCCGGAGACTTTGATCTCCCTGAGTTACTGCCCGGGTAGTAAGAAATACCTAAAGACCCGCAGGCCCCACGTTTTTCGCCTGTCAACAGTGCGAATGCGTTGGAGGACCCTCGTTCGTTCGTGGACTTCAGTCTACTGTTGTATATTTTACGGTGTTGTAATAAGTTATATTATTAGATATAGGTATATCTTGTGTTTAATTTCTACACACACCTACCACGCCCATTGAAGAGGCCTGAAGCGTACTCCACCATGCTGATCATTGGAGCAGCCTGGTTATATATATTATATTATCGGCAATAATCATATCTAGTCTAATAATATCGGCATTGGTCGATTGGTGGTACTATTATATTTATTAGTGTTCAATGAGTTAAACGTGACACTACGTTCATAATTTTAATTTTAGGTAGGTAATCTCTGTTCCTTATTTCGGAATTTTAGAAAAATTGAGTAACGGCAATTTCTTTTTTTACTCGGATGATTTATTTTTAGTTCTTAGTACATACTAGGTTTTGACTAAGAAACTTAACCTAAAAGCGGACTTTATTGAAGCTGCCTCACACAATTTACACAATTCACCAATACATGAACAGATTTTTCGAGATTGGCTACTAAATATACTATGGTTTGGTAGGGAAACTGTCCTTAATGGTAGGGTAGCGTGCGTGATAGAAATAGATGGAACAGGCCGAAATTCTTAAATTAAACAAACTGTTACGGAAATACGGACTAAATAGGTAGGTCGATTCCTATGAAACGTCATTGGTAGATTCGATAGAATTTGTGCAAAATACTCGTGTGGAATACGCTAAACGAAACTATTCTCAAATTGTAAGTCAAGGCTTCTCGCTACATGATGTCATCGTGACATACTGCTTTGACTCTGTTTCTAATATCATTTGCTAGTGATTACGAATTTTGTAAATGTACACTAACACACAATGTTAGTAGGTATACACATATAATTTATTTAACAAAAAAAATTACATGGACGATAACTTAAAATTGCTATGTATCTTGAAAGTAGTTCTTTTGTGTTCTAAAATTACATGTTTACATAATATTCAATATACTTACTAGGATATCTTTTAAGAAATAAAATAAAATTGAAGCGAGAAGTGTCGGAATTAGACGTCAAGTTTGAAAATTATTACAGTTCATCAGAACATCAGCCAATAAATAAAATATATTTATGTGTTTAAGAGATAGAAGTATTCTATCGTCTCCTACACACACCGTCTATGTCAGGAGTGTGATGATGGTAGCGTATTGTGGGTAGACTTCACTATAGTGAATCAATGTTTGAAAGTGCTCTTGCGCAGACGTGCGCTTTGTGGACTACTGTGGACTATACGTAGTGATTAAGAGTGACCAGCGTTAATTGTCATATATGGTAATATATGGTGTTAAAGTGAAGTGTGCCACTTAATGGGTGTGTGAGGACCCGATTACCGAGGACCTACATTAAATACCAATGGTACCAACTATACTAAATACGTACGGTACAAGCTTTACAGACATATAGGAGGAAATAGTAACCCACACTTATTTTAAATAATGTTAAAATTAGCGATAGATTCATCGCTATCTTTTAATATCGAAAGTATAATATGGTTAATCTATTTAAAACTATTATAATTGCGATAAACTAGCATTACTTCATATCTGATTGCTTCCAAGATTAGATTGAATGTAAGCAATTGACTTAAAAAGCGTTATTACACCTGTCTTATAAACGAGTAGAGATATTTATGTTTAAAGATGAGATACAGAGATGCGCCGTCCTAGATTATTCAGTAGATTATGATTATACATATATTGTTAAGACGTAATTTGCAGAGTGAAAGTAGACAGTTTTGTAGTGTTTTAAAATTTGAGAGTTTCATATTTAAAAGTGTCATTAAATGGGGTTTGGCTTGTTAAGTCGGTAACTTTATTTTTAATAGTTAGGTTAGTCAAGTAGCTACAAACAAATAAGCTTTTAATTGAATAGAACACATTCCGTAGTCATTAAATATATATAAAATGTATATCATCGTCATCATCTTCATCAACAACAACCCATCAGCGACCCACACCTGAGCACGGGTCTCCTATCATAATGGGGAGGGACGTTAAAATTGTACGAATATAATGCCAATATATTGTTAAATAATATATTACATGTAAATCTGTTGTTGTTTCTTTTACAATAAGTAAATAAATAAATTAAAGAAAAATTATCAGGCCATAAATACAAATTAAAGTTATCATAGATCATAGGCTATTTAAACCACTACTTACATAGCAGACACTCAAAAGCGTTTACTGTGATCGATTGAATCATGAGTAACATGACATTCATATCTATGTATAGTTGAGCTGAACTATTATTATGCATTCATTGAAAACTGTAATTTTACAACGGTTATAGATATGACATTTATTATTATCGATTCGGTACTTACAAATGACGCAATGAACTATCTCGCATGGATAAAATGACGGTACCCACTGTCATAGCTCCTTTCGAAAATGTTTAAATCAAGGGAAATTGCACCTATAATTGTACCTTTTCATAACTACCTATTGGTAGTATAAATTCCATCCAATATAATATAAATTTAAATATATAATATAATTTACAAAAGGTACATGAATGACATTATCATGCACCTCGTTATTTATACATAGTTGTTTTATAGAAAGTTGCCATGACAAACAACTCTTACAATTGCGGGTTAAACGTAGGTCAAGGAAAAATATATTCATACAAGTATAGTGTTCGTAATAAATGTCGTAGTGAATTCGCAGGATCATGCAGATCGCGAAGCGCTCAAATATTATGATGCACTAAGTAAAATATCAATCGACGAGCAATCATATGTGTCGTATCTAAGCGAGCAATGCATTGCGTGTAAAACTTAATCTTGAAAACATTAATATAAGCTTTTCGAACATTTGTTTTAAGCTGATACAACGGTTTTAGTGTGTTTTCAATTCCACTCATTTTTTTTCATTTATAAGAATATGAACCTACTTTTTGAACATATAGGTATTTCTTGATTATATGATCTAAGTAAAAACAAGACTACTGCAATATTTTCAAGAAAAAAACTATGGTTTTCTGTGCCACTACTATATTTACACGAATTAGTTCGCGGAATAATTTTTTAAACAT
>DWLO01001303.1:0-15450 GCA_018245335.1 Dalla quadristriga
AGCTAGTCGCCAGCAGCATTGCACGGTGGAAAATTAAAAATAATAGAAAAGAGAACGCATTGCACGCGCTGTTTCATATTACACATTGTTTTGCACAGGTTAAGTATTGCTATTTTAGTTACGGGAAAGGAATGGTGCTTTGTAAACAGTTGTATGAGTTACATTACAATGGAAATTGCTGGACCGATTTTTATAGTTATAAAACCGAGTGTTATAGTTTTCCTGAGAAAGTAAATTGGTACTCGGTGGTAGCTAACCCAGATTTTGACAAATTTCAATTCGTTCAATGGATTTGATAGTTGTGGCCGCGGGCAGATTTATCTCATACGCATCCTGTACACAAATAAACTAACTATTAAAAATAGGATAACCTGTTATCCAAAGTGCACGTATTTTTATTTTATTTTACATAGTCGTGAAAACAGCATGAAAATTAATTTTGCGGAAGATAAATCATTATTCGTCCCAACCCTGTATGCCGACACTTAATGCCAAGAGTTGACTTACAAGAAGTTCCAAGAATATCACCAACTTACTAATAAAGGCAGTAACAGATATATTATAATACCAATATATGTGATTTACATATCATGCGATTGTTAAAAAAATAATATCCTGCTCGTTACTTTACTGACGTTACTTTGTACTACATCTATACAAAGATTTTGCGGTAGAATCCCGGTTAGATACGCTGTTACGGGCGATCTCCAATATCATCCCATTGTATCCAAAAGCCCAGGGGGGCTATCTGTAACAAAGATCACCCCAGTGCACCCCGAAACGATGCGGTATTTAATTACAGTCTCGTGTGTAACGAGCCCCCGTCGCCCCACATAATTATTCTGCCACTGTCCCCAATAAAAATTAATATTAACGTCACGTAACGGTCATTAATTTTATGACATTCGTCATTATTGCATTCAATGTCATCGCGGCATAGGTTTAAACGCAAGTTTTTGCGTTATAAAGAATCCAAATTATCTACATCAAACGTAAGGTAAAATCTTGGGTTCCGTCCGGATCACTCCCAGCTGAAGACGCCTGCAGCAAACATAGCCAAAGTGATCACTATATATCTGTTGATATTAGATAAACACGGGTTAAACCATCAAACTTTAAACTATCGATATTATTCAGGCACATTAGGTTCAGTCGTAATAAACTTACGTGAAGAATGCGTGCTTCTCTGAATAAAATGACCATTAAGTGCTCCAAGCATTGAGCAGTCTCACCACGCGATCCTTAAACTAAGCGCTTTCAGAATACTAATTTTACTTACAATACAAATGAGATTCTTCGGATATGATGAAACCAGCAAGAGCGGACATCCGCGGTACTACAATTACTTATTATTTTTTACAATAATCGAAGTTCACATAGTTTTTCAGAATGAAACTGATCTCCTTTTGGTATAAGTAGCGCGCTGTACAGTGCCGACGATGGACAGTAAACATTAAACATGATTTCACGGGTATTTCCTGTGAAACTAGGAACTATTTACTACTATACTATTTACGAATCGACTTATTGCGATGCATGCAAGTTATGTAGGTATGTCATAATATGTAAATTAGACGTCTTTAATACCTCAATGATAGTAAGTTACTTACTATTACAGCAAACTAATTATAGATAGACAGTGACAGCAAGGGCACGTACTATAAAGCTAGCTTTTAATTAGTCTGATTACTTCCATTTACCTTGAACTAACAACCGTATCTACGGGGGAATGATATATTCATGTACTTTGTACCTACCGATCTGTAAGCTAATTAAACGTCTTAATTTTCATCAATTCACTACAATTGCGATCTGCGAATAAAATATATGAATATAACTTATAATTAGAACTAGACTTTGCTCGCGGCCCCACAAGTGTAATATTCGTCTTTCCCATAAAAATTACATCACGTATTCGACCCTCTTATGGGAAGATTTGTCAAAAAATATATACATATTATAATAAAGTATAAAACAAAATGTACAATAATTAAATAAACAATATTATACTAATTATCTTAAAATGGTAAAAAGCACAGCTGCGCTCCCAATCTCACGTTACTTCATTTATCAGTCAGACTACCAAATTTGATAAATGATGCGACATGTGTTTAAGACAATATTATAATCTATTTAGCATGAAATTCCAGTTATAGTCCCCACTAGACGGTCATTCCTCGCCATCTGTCTGCCAACTTCCATTTGGTTGTAAAAGGTATGTTTCGGTAAAACTGACGCTCACCAGTAACCTGTTGTTCTACAAGGCTCAGTTTTATCAGTTTTTGTCTACCCTTTTCAGCAGTAGGTATGTACTTTGATGAAGCACACCAAACTTTAACACGTTGTATGTGTTGTTAACATTTAGGTGAGCCATGGAATACAATTAGCGTAGTTTCTCAAGACGCATACGAAGCCCTAATTGCCGGACGTTGGTTGTTTGCGCGACCTAAACCCACGCGGAGTGGGTGGCAGTGCTACTACTGACAGCCACTGTGACCAGTATAGCGCCAATAGACATTTTAGGAATTCATTAACCTCTTTTAGGAATATTTCTTACTAGTACTAATACAGAATTAAGATCAGACCCTAACTTAAAGCTCAGGTCAACTCTTCCTTCCAATATCAACTTATACTCAGCAACAGGCATTTAGGTGTGAAACGAATAAAAAATCTATACGAAGAGTATTATTACATTCTCGACATACAGTCATATACAATAGAACAAATTAAAAGTAGTTTAAAATTAAGTGCTGCGTACCAGTTGTATGATGTCTGCGCTTAATGAATTCACTTTGTTCAAAGTGATACCCCTTAAGAATGGCGGTTAGAAATTAACGTCTGGACAGTCATGTCTAATAATACCACAGCTTTTAATAAGTAGATACAAGAAGTTGTAAGTCTATTAAACAACGTTTGTTAGATCGATTGTTATTATCTATCCCTACTTCTGTATCGATGACTCTATCTTGATGGAGTCGCATTTATACATTGGCATATCGTTACAAATTAATAAGAAATGATCATTGTTTACTATGAGTGGTTTAATTTTAGGACATTGTATTTAAACCAACGTCAAGACAGTTTTGAGGAGCCAAGTTCAGCAAGAGTTAACTGGTAAAGTAACGTATACGTGGTAGGTAGGTTAAACTGTAGAGATATTTAATATACCAGATGTAAATATATAAGCACTATAGAATAGACCAGACTAACCATCGAGGACGTGCATTATTTTAGTAGTTTTTTATGTGATGTGTATATTCTAAGACCTATTAGATGTCTCCGTGGCAATTTAGCAGTGACCTTGACTGACGGGCTTTGGGTCCCGGATTTCAGGATAGTATTGTTTGGCAGATAATGTCAGTTAGCAGGTCTTGGCCGTTTGTAACGATTTTATTGTTCGGGCTGTGATTGTGGAAGTTTTATTAATCCACCCACAGGAAATTCAAGGGCGGAGGCGTAAGTTGCAGCGTTGATTCAGATACCATCTATTTTTCCGCTAGCTGCTTTTTAGTGTCGCTTATGAAACAAGTCGTAATTGTATGCTTTTCCAGGAGCCGTCTGTAAGCGATGGGTGCTCCGGCGTGGGGCTCGCGCGCCAACAGCGACCGGCCACGGCTGCTGCGCATGACGCCGCTGCGGCACAGCTTCGCCGCGCCCGCCACGCCACCCGCTCAGCCGCCCGTTCGCACTCACGACTACGCCTCAGATGCCGATACCAATAAGAAAGGTACGTGGTTACAAATCATTGATCCTAGCCTAGAAGGAACTCCACTGCACAGCTCTAGTGCGAGTTAGTGGAGTGGCGAGCTGATGCGCAGCCCGCTCGTACTCACGACTATCTCTCACATGCCGATAACCATAAAACCATAAAAAGGGTAAATAGTCACAGCCTTGCCAGCCGGGCACGGGTCTTTTCTCTCAACTGGCTTGTTGAATCCTGAAGATGGGTACACACAAATCTGAATACTAACTTTTTGGAAATCCATTCCAGTAAACTATCCAACTAATCTATCAAATATGAATAATGTGACTACCAAAACTGGTAAACAGCTATAATTTCCAGTAAATATTGGAACCAGGTACCGACATAAACAGCCTTTCATAAAGAACGTTTGTGCCTGTTATAAAAAGTTCATGCGTTATACTTTTCAGAAGAAAGTTGGAACGCCAACCTGTCGCAACGGTGGCGAAAGTTACGACGGCGGTGTTCGCGGCTGCGGCCCGGATCCGGCACCCGCGAGCCGAGCCCCGTGCGCTGCTCGCCGTCGCCCCCGCGCCCGCCGCCGCACTGCTCGCCGGCCCCCCCGGCCAAGCTCTCATTCAGACATCGCGGCAAAGTCTACACGACCGCCTCACTGAGAGTCACAAGTGGAGCACCTGACATAATCAGGGCGCTCGGCAAACTTGGAGGGGGCTTACGGCGACGAGCTCTCTCGGCGCACGATGTCTTAGCACCGCCTCCGCAGCAGCCGGCGACGTTTTACGTCCCCAGCCCCACCGCGACGCGGGCACCCCCCTCTCCATCCCCTACACGCCAAAGTGCTACGTTGCGGAGACGTTGCAGCTCCCCAAACGTTTATCGCTCGAAAGCTGCACCGCCAGCTCGAGACAGAACTCCTCTCATAACACACGACGATGAGAGTAGAGATGTCGTCGATTACGCCTACGAAATGGAACGTAGGAAAAGCAGTAAAGACGTACGAAGTAGGCCTTATAGTGAAAACGTGGAAATGAACGTACCTATATATAAAAATGGCTACAACAGGTTGACAACCGATATGTCTGACAGACTTTGGGAAGAGCCCTATAGACTGCCTCGTGTGCAAACACGACAGGATCGTCAGGAGCCAATGCAGCAGTTACGTAACGGCGTAGCTGAGCTGCGGGTTAGCTGTACGCCTAGATCTCCCAGGCCGCCCCCCGCACCGCCTGTATCGGAACACAGGACGGGAAAACGACCTCCGGCACCGGAGCCTCGTGACACGCACACCTTTGAGGTACCTACGAATTATGTTATTGTTTTCTAATTGCAGAGACGTTTAGTTTATATTCAGCATTCATGTTTATGTATCTGTTGTTTGCATAGCGATCAAAAGTAACAATTAAAGGAAATTGTCGTCTATGGCTACGGGAGGTGTGAGTGCATCTTATAGTATTGCTTAATGTAATTCCTATTCGACTTCGTGTTTGCAGGTGCGTTTCACCAAATCTGCAGGCGGCAAAGGACTGGGATTCAGCATTGTGGGCGGGCGAGATTCTCCACGTGGAGACATGGGTATCTTCGTTAAAACCATATTCAATAACGGCCAAGCTGCAGAATCTGGTTTATTAAGAGAAGGTAAAACTCATATCATCAAAAATTAAGTACTTTTTTAAAGACTCATAATAACAATAGGCATGCAATGCGTTATAGTTCAAATCTCTGTAATATTCTTGACCAGTAAACAGAACACGCAAATTAAAAATTATAGGTGGACGAACAAGAATACTAATGCATAAAGTGCAGTGAAAACATTACCACGTAAGGTGGGCATTCTTTAGCGACGGTTATGCGACAGCTGCATTACATAATCATGTAAAACAAAAACTATCTATACACCTGCCCCTGTTTCTGGAAGGCACTTAATTCTTGTTTACTGTTTTATACAGTACCTACTATAAATAGGAAACAAGGAAATTACCTTAATGTTTTTGACAACTATCATAATTATAGGTGATATTTGACATCTGCTTTTCAAGTTTGTATAATTATATTTACTTACTTTATTGAGTCTTAATAGAATAATAAAACGTATTATAAAATCAGCGGTACCTTGATATTGAGTAACTTTTATACTTATTAGTCGAAAAAGTGCACTACATAAGTCTGCTGCTAAAACTGAAATGCCAAGTTTTCCACGTACACGTTTTGGATTCATTTAACTTCAAATAACAAATGGAAGGTCGCTCTCATCACACCAGTTTATTCTCACACAACACTTATTTCAATGCTTTTCCTTCACATACAATATAAAAAACTTTCTTATCGTTTTTAGTTTCTTTATGGTTTTACTTAATCATACAGTTAGAAAAAGAGGTAGTAGTGTTCGTGATTCTAACGTACCAATTGTAAATCGTAAATTTTTGCCTTTATTTATTGCCTTCATTTATGTATATCTCAAGAGGAAGCAGAGATATTAGAGTGAAAAATAACAGGTGAATTAGTTCGTGTAAGTGTAAACATAGACATTGGCATGCTTATTGGATCTTGGCCTGACGCACTGCCGTGCGCTCAAATCAACTTCATTTTAACAAGGTTCAGGCCAAGCTGACCCAGATAGCTTAAATATTTTATATGTTACACAAGAATATGTTTACCGAATTATGTTCACAGCAACATACCAATAAGATGAATAAATAAACGTTAACACACTCACACCCCCGCACTAGGAATAACTGTATTGCATGTGATGGAATCTCAGTAGTTCTGTCAACAGAAATGATCAACAGAACTACTGGGAATTAATGGTGGTGGACACATACAGAATATAACACAATTTAACGCCCAAGGCCCAGGTACAAATATTTAACTGCCAAATAAATGTTTGTCCTGGCCGGGGATCGAAGCCGGGAAACGCAGCTCGTCATTCAGGGTCACTAACCAATGCGCCACGGAGTCGTAATAATAAACATTAAAAAACTTTAGTTAAAGCTTAGTTACTTTGGCTTTTGGAGCAATTGCTGTCATTTATCACTTATCACATAATATAGGCATATTTGATTTAACAAGAAAGACAGGAAATTTCATCACTCTGGTGAGTGGAAATGATGCAGCATGATCATTGGTACATTTGACAACAAAAAGTCAATAAGTGAATATAGAATTTTTAGCGCTTAGTAGGTACGATTGTCTTTTATTGCATCGAAATACATTATTAAGCGGCCTATAAACTTTCGCATCTCTCACGCTCGCACATTCTAACATTTTCAATTAATGTAAAAATATAGGTGGACTTTAAAAAAAAGGTCAGTTATTATCATTGTTAACAATAAAATTAAGGACATTTTAGACATCTTTTAAGTTTCGTATAAGTCCTTACCTAGTTTTGATAAAGATAAAGGGCGTACACTATTCGTAATTTTTCTCGCCTTGTCTTTGTCAAAAATTTGATAGGTAAGTAATGTAAAATTTATTATTTTACTCTTTATTTCTGTACACCATTAAAAATTAAAATAATAATGTCCGTCATTTTGATTGTCGACAAAGATAATTAGTTACATATTTTTTAAATAATTATACCCAGACTTTTACAATCATTGAAAATGTTAGATTGTAGATGGAATGCGAAAAAGATGCGAATCGTGACAGTCATCTTAATATTTATTTTTAAATATTTCAGGTGACGAGATTGTGTCAGTGAACGCTCGCGGAACAGCAGGGTTGACACACGGAGAAGCAATCAGGCTTTTCAAAGACGTCCGTGCAGGGCCCGTACTGCTCCGGGTAGCACGCCGCGCTCCAGCCCGCTGACTGCCTTGCGCCTGTTGCGGCGAACAGTCGTTCCAGGCGCCTTCTTATACTAACTATTCTACTCTTTAATGAGAAGCATTATACATTTTATTTATGTTATAACGTATCGTTCGCTACGGTTGGACAATAATTGTCCAACTTTTAAGCATTCTCAATCAAAACAGTGATTGCTGAAACGTACGTGGTTATGTACAAGGCTTACAAGCTATGTATTTAATTGTATTGTTGTTGTATGTAATGCATGCGAAAAATTTGTGCTAACATTCCTGTTATTCCATTGTAGGAGAGGCATATTCATCGAACTTTATTTTAAATCTTATTGAGATTATCTTGAAAACGTTATCTATCTTCCTTCCTTTTACATTCCTTAAAAAATATTTTCTTACGCTAGAACGTACAGAAATATGAATGTAAGTAGAGTTCCGTTTGTGATTTGAGTTTTGTGAGTCTTGTGAGTGACACGCTTGGATAAGTGCGGAGGCTTGCAAATAGTCGCGTGTGCGAGGTTAGTGAACTCTACCGTCTTTGAGTAATAAAACATTTATTTTGCGATAAAAGGGCGCAAGTACCTCTTTAGTTTATGAATGATATATTTACCTACAACATATCGATTATAATCGCTCTACATCCTTTCAAATATAGAAACTATTAATCCCTTTATACTGATATTAATTTTTTTATTATAATCCTCAAATTTATTTCCGGTTTACCGGAACTTGGGTAACTAGTTGAAAAACATGTTATGAATAGATTCTATATTTTTAGGGTTTCAAATTCAATAATTTGATGTAATAACAATTGCGACAATATCCTTTTCTTCGTAGATTTATAAAAAAATGCCAATCTAACCTTTTTACATTAAATTTATTCAGGTCACGTTAAAGCAAATGTCAGTAACTATTGACCGTCTCGTATGCGGTTTATAGAAATTGCAGTTGGCTATAATCTTCATTAAACCACTAGCTCTACTGACTTGGCTCACCGTATCTTGTCCTCGAAAAATCAATGTCCAAAATTTACTTCAGATTTATTTCAGTTTAGAGTAGGTATGCACTATAATTGAACGAAGTAAATAACCAATCCTAGCCTATTTTTTTGTAACGATTTTTGGTCGTCAGATCCTTATTTTTATCCATAACAATATTTATTCTACGATTTAATTTACCGTCCCACTAAAAGAAATACCCATCTGTAATAATAATCTTAATCCACGAAAGACAATAATTATTTAACTAATAATAATTGCTGTTTTTAATAGTTTAGTCATTGGATGAATCGACAGACGAAGATGTGAATATCTTTATGTAATTTGTCTGTGATATTGAATTAGAGCAAAGATAATCCGAAGTATACAATATGTAACGTAGACTATAGTATTTATTTATTTTTATACTTACCTAAGTAGATTAAGTTGATTATTATAACCAAATGAAAGTAGATTATAAGTAAAACTAAAATGAACTCTAACCATACTAGACTATTCAATAATAACACATAAAATTAGTAATTATTTTAGTGTAGTTATAAGTAAGACCTAAGAATTTCACGATTGATACTTCTATCGATACTTCTTCTCTTCATTGCCAAAAATGAGACATAGCCTAAATTTTTATATCTCCTCGATATCCTCACTTCGTGACGCTCATTATACAAACGTAAAATAGATTTATAACTTACTAAAATCTATGAATTACCTACAAGACGGGATACGGTGTTATGTGTGTATCAGTTACTTTTACATATATGTCAAATAAGAATAATGATTAAATAGGAAGTGATACACACACAGCCAAATCCATAAATTGTTTTGACTTAATATTAGCGTGTAGTGGGAGTGCAGTACGATATGCCATGTAACATTTTGATCTGAAACTGATGTTTGTCCAATAGACCGTAACGATCACCTTCCTACTGTAACCAGGTCTCCGAGAATGAGCAAGGTTAAAGACCGAAGCCACAACGCTGGCCTTAGCCAGTTACGAGTTAGCAGAATTCACACTCCTTCGAGAAGATTATATTCTTTCGATGTTTTACTTCGATGTTTCGCTAAAGCGATATTCTGAATTTAAAAACGCACGTATCTATCAAAAATCAGAGCGCCTGTTACGAGTAGGTCGTAGAATTCTAACAAACTTCTCAATTCAATGTATCATTGTACGCATTCATGTATGTATGCATTAATGAACGCATTATGTATGTTTAAAATTTGCTAGAAAACTAAATACAAAAGCCAAATTTAGATAAACTCAGGACTCTTCAGAGAATGTCTTCAGAAAAAATCACACTGAATGGTAAAAATATGTGTTTAATAAGTATTAATTAAGTAAAAATATAGTTTATTACTTACGCACAAGATAACTTCATATTTTTGCAATTTTGTAAGTTATAATTATTGAACATAAGCTGTAAAGATTAATTGAAATAATATACTTACCTACATAAATCATTACAATTGTTATTTTATTGATTTACATGTCCCATCTCTTTTACAGGAAATAATTGCATTCAAATCATAATTGTGTATGATAAACGAGGTTTTACTGATACGAATATATTAAGGGTGAAAGTTAAATAAGTGATACAAGAAGTAAATATGAACTACATGAAGCTTTTTACAACCAGATTCTTAAATGTAATTATTACAATAATGGTAAGATGCGGCCTATAAGCAAAGAATGTTTGTGGCAAGTAGTGTAAAGGCTAATGAGACTTACTAATTTCAAATCCCAGGCGACAGAAATGTGTGTACGTTTAGTCAGTACCAAATTGTACGGTTGGAATGTCTTTTAAAATATTTACTATTGTTGTTTCTTTTAGATACTTTCTTATTAAGATAAAAATATAAGTACAAGTACAAGTACAAATACAAATATAAGTATAAGTACAAGGGACAAACTATGTACCCATTGTTACTATACTTTATAGAGCATTTATTTTTCTTACGACTTAGTAGCGCTTAATAAGCTGAACCAATTTCTATTAATCATTCTGCTATGAGAAATATATAACTAATGGTGAGCTGTGAAATACTGCAAATATTAGTCACATTTTGATACCAATCATATAAAATCGAAAACCACTTAAGTATGTGCGCGGAATGCAATTTCTAGTTATCTGATAATGGCACTTACTAGATCAAGGTACAACAACATACTGTACCTACTTTATTTTATAACTACAATACCTAGAATAAAGGACCTAGAACGAAATTATTCATTCCTGTCCAGACTAGTATAACGATAATCAAATTAATAAATAGATAAGTAATACAATGCAAAAGGAAACAGTCTTGAATATATTTTAAGTTAGAGATAGTTACAACGATTTTCCGTTATTTATGCCTAAAGATAAAACAATTACAATATTATTTACAAGTCGCACTTATAGAAATACTGACTGATGTGAGTACACTCGATGTTTTAAGTAATAAGTTAAAGAAATTATTTTTGAGGATTGAAAAGCAGCAGAGGTACATGTTATATTCTTAACAAAATACACAACTTTTGAAAATATCAACAACCGCGATCGATTTTTGTCTGTGTAATACCGGCTAAATGCTTGATATAATACAAATTCATGGATTTAGTTTTTCTTATTTTCTCCAGTGTTGGTCCGCAAAGGAAAGTCCTACTTAACATTTAATGTTCTTTTACTGTAAGCCACTACAAAATGTGACGTTGATCAACTTAAAATTACATATTTTATTCGTTAGTTATATGGTTTCTAAGAACTAAAGTAACCTGACCGGCTGGCAATGCTTTGAGGGCAGACCAGGCTTGCGTGCGAGTTAGTCCCTCCATAATTTGTCCTCCAGCAGAAAGCAGTTCAGCCCCCACTACAACTCGACCGCTTTGCGCTGCTGCTCCACCTGGAATTCAAATATGTGTATACTTATTAAAAAGATTTTGCACCAGACCTTGACTGAAAATATAACCTTGTATATCTAACTTCGATCAAATGAATGGTACTAATACAAATCTTTAGTTATTGTTTTTCTAAGTGCAGGACATCAACAAAACCTGCTTAGGTAAAAACCTTAAATAATTGTTAAGATTTGTCATTTTGGTAATTAATTATAAGTATTATAATTAACAAATCATAAGTTACGAGTATAATTGTGGTGTTTAAAATCTCTTAATGCTTCTCCAAGCTGGTACGTCAGTAAGTATATAAAAATTTTATAACATAATAATATGAATCATCTAAAATAAAACTTTATTTCTTTGCTTTTAGAGAAGGACTATATTAGATTAAAGGTTTTTTATTCAAATAAGATTCTAATATGGCGTTAGAACGCCAATCCAAAAGTTTACATTAAAAATGTAACATTACAAAAGTGAAAAAGTTATTGTAATATATCTATTTACTAATTTTAAATTCTATAGTATTATTATTATTATTTTATAAAATCCTCATAGCATAAACAAGTTTGCTGTCAAACTATCACAAATTTTAGACTACACTTACCTGCAAATAACTTCTTGATAGTAAGTGGACGGTCCCCATTTGGTGAATCTCTACCTCCATCCAAACCAAAACCTAAGCCAGCTCCTCCGCCAGCTTTTTCTAATAGCACGGTTACTATAGGGCTTGTAGTCTTGTTGTGCCTTTTATTTGATTTTACTTCTTCCACATGACAGTCCTTCGACTCCGCTAGAATATTAGTAAAAAAATTATTTATTTTTAATACAATAGTTATAAGCACAGCATTATCTTTAACAAAGTTAATTACTATACCTGTTTCAGAGCCGCTTCGCTTTCCACTAACAGATTCTGGAGTTTCATCTACAATTTCAATTACAACTTCCGATCGTTGTTCCTGCAACATTTTCATAACAGTTATTACTCAAAGTTTTCTTCAAGATCACCTAAGTTATTAGTTTTTTCTAATTATCTTTCAAATACCTTTAAAATAGTAACAGATTGGGCGTGCGTTAATCCCAACATAGTACTTCCATTGATGCTTCTGATTTTTGCCCCACGTTTTAGTCCCCCCTTTGCTGCTATACTATCTGCTAAAACTCGATGTACCTAACGAAAATTAAAATAGATTAAATTATTACGAAAATAAAATCATCATAGGTACATATTCTTAATGAGACTAAATTGTAATATTTATTTACTTACCGTCACATCCTTAGCTTCACAATCAATACCTCCAGCCAAAATGAGGCCTACACCAGTTCCTACACCTCGTTTAAGTTTTATAAATTGTGTCGCAACTTTCGCTCCCTCATCTTTGTCATTCTGTTCATTTACCGAATTCATAATCTTAGTGATTCCAAGAGATTTGTTGGTTTTCAACGTGACGTTTTCTTTGTGACGATTTTCGGTATTACTATTTAAGTCCTTTTTGATTGCAATATGATTGTTAGATTCTTTTTGTTCCACGGCATACTTCATCACTGAGGTTTTAACATTGTTTGTATTGAAAGTGTCAAGACTAGCATTATCTATAATTATTTTATCTTTAATTAAATCTGGTGAATCTTCAACTTTTACAGAATCTGGTGTTGCTTCTGTTTGTTTGTTTTTATAAGAATTACTTGAGTTTCTTTTTAGTCTGGTATTCTTGTAGTCAGTTTTGCGCTGTCGAATATTTATTTCTCTGTCCGAGTCAGAATCAGAATCCGCTATTATTTTATTGCGTCGTCTGATTTCACCTTTATTTGCTATAGCACTCGCCGAAGATGTGAGTGTAGAAAGGCGTTCAGACGTTTTATGCGTTGGACTGGGAGATCTGTCATCGGACTCATGTGAGAACTTAGTTTCAACAAGAGGCGATTTTAACTTCATATCTCTACCACTTCTACATTTAGCAGAGGCTAAAATATTCCTCCTATTTATCGTGTCAATGTTATATGTCCTTGAAACTTTTCTCTTATCGGAGTCAGTAACAGAACTTTCTAAAGAACTACAACTTGCTTGTGAACCAGATGTGGCTGCAGAACCTGCCGAAGAGCTAAGAGATATATTTGTGTCTGAAGATACAGATCGACATACATTACGTTTCATGTATTCTTCACCATGTTTGTCTAACGTGGATGATTTGTTTGGCATATTAGTTTTAATACGCGAATACGTCGTATAGTGTGATATTCTTGGAGACAAGCGAGAACTGTCAGATTCTGCATTATCTAGATTTTGCATAGGAGATGAAGCTGATGATCTGTAACTTGATTGCGTTGAACTCATCGCCGAGTCATTATCGCTGTCCACTATGTCAGTAGCTGTGCAAATTTTAATTTCAACATTTTTATATTCATGTATGTCACTTAATACTTTCTTATTATATTCTTTCATATTGTTCGTGTTAGACAACAGTGATTTGGATGTATCCAAAGAACTCTTTAATGATTGTAGTAAAATCGATTTATTGTTAATTTTATTAAGTGTATCGAGTTTATCGACAAATTTTCTTTCTGGCGTAGACTCCTTAGAGAACGTTGATGCTGTATATACTTGTAGTGATTTTCTTTTGAAAGCAGGTGAATATTTAGGTATATTGTTAGGTAGAAAAGTACTTTTCCATTTTGTATCATTTAGGACTATCGGTTTACTTATGATATTTGTCTTGTTCTCCTTTTTGACAGCATTATTATGATTTAATTTTTGAAGGAAGGTTTTTGGCAAAGAATCTTGTACCTTGATTTCGGGTAAATCAACAATAGGCGATTGTACTTCTGGTATTACTAATCCTCGTAATTTTGACATAGATTTTTTCCTTTGCTCTATTAAATATTCCAAATTGGATTTGTGTGGGGAAATATTTTTGTTACTAGTGTCATCACTTATACTGCGAGCGTGATAAGTAGTTCGTGCAAACGATGAATCAGTACACGATGGCAATGTTGTAGTGCTACCATAAAACAGAGGTTTACTCATCAATTCCGATTTTATATATCGATCTGTCTTTGTGTCCGTTATTGTATGTTCTAGAGCTCCAAGCACTTCTGGCCTCTCTGAGTGTCGTTTGTAGGAACGGGGTGTTTCGTCAAGGTTATCTTGAGATTTCGTGAGTCGTCTGTCCAAAGATGACACATCTGAATAACTATTTACGTAAGGAGTGGAACTTTTTATAATTGTAGAATGCGTTCTAGTTGGTAACGTGCCACATTTATCCAAACGATCTGAAGAAGCAGCAATATCAGTAGAAAACATAGCAATTTTGTCTTTAACGCTTGCCTCGCTTCTTGCGTCCTGAGTTCTTGATAAATAAGAGAATCGAGGCCTTGTGTTGGGCCAACCAATAGGTAGTCTTGGCGGCAGACGAGTAGGTAGTTCTGGAGTCTTCTCGATAGTATCTGAAGGAGTCTCCACGCCGTCTGGCGGCTGCCGAGGGCATGTTGGCAAAGGCGTTTCATCATTGGATAGGCTCTTGTCTTCGGCGTCGCTTTTATTTACTCGATCTGAAAATAACAAAAACAAACATTACAATTAAATTTATAAAATAACTATTAACAAATAGGTCTATTTAATTGTATCATTGTTTTAATCATCACAAATACCTGTCCACATTTGAGGTAAGTGATGTATGAAATTATAATTAGGTACTACTAATATCTACTTTACACGATGAATGAAATATACGTAACATTTTATGTATAACGTGCTCAATTAAATAATGTTATAGGTTTATGGCATGCATGCCTTACGCAAGTAAATAAACGTTCGTGCTGAGACAAAATGAATCATTCATATATCCTATTACAGTTGACCAACACATTAAGTATGATGATGCGTCATCTTTTCTATAATATGTAAATATCATCAATTTGGGTCATCAATAGATCGGTATCACTTCAAGTTGAAATGTAATGTATTTACTCTTTTGCAATAAAAGTAGAGATAACGTGTGTTGAGCATAACTATCGATTATACAGGTTATCCAAAAAAAAAACCATCAAGACCGTTAAGTAAATATTAATTGGCAGTACAGA
>DWLO01001304.1:0-15443 GCA_018245335.1 Dalla quadristriga
AGAAAGCAAAGGATCATGCAGCTCCCCCCATCCGCTGCCACCCATGATTTCGATGACAAACCTCGAATAGGTTCCTAAAAGGTACTGGGGATGATAATTCAGTTAGTATGTTCAGTTCGAAGCTGGTCACTGATGCGTTGCTACCCTCGAGGACTAAGGTGGTCGCCTCTTGTGTAAGTGTAACCGGCATCCACACCTTTTCGACCCAAACATAATTGTTGAAAAACAATAATTTTACTGCAGAATTGGTTGTGGTGGTGGTTCCGCCCCGAGCAAAGCTTTCCTTCAGGACCAGTGATGCATTGTTGCTAGTGTCCATAGGCGACGGTCACCACATACCACCAGGTGGCCCGTTAAGTTAAAAAAAAAATTCTCTCTATCTTATCTGCTTTCGGTGAAGGAAAACATCGCGAGGAAACCTGCATGACTGAGAGTTATCCATGATCGTCTCAAAAAGCGTGTGAAGTCTGCGAATTCGCACTTGGCTAGCGTGGTAAGACGAACCCCGTGCTCAGTAGAGTTGATGATAATCAGTCCACAATCCTCGAAAACTTTCACATAATAATGATTTGTAGGATATTTCCGGATTAACCTGTTGTACCAAGTTTGCTCCTAATTCATTTTGTATAACACAAAAGGAAACCGGGAATAAGATCTGAAAAGAGATAGGATACGCTCGTTCCATAAAACGGAGCGCAAAGCAGAAAATTGCATTAGAAGCGCACACGCTAGAGCGAGCACTGATTGAAAATGAATTGGTGTCGCTATCGAAGAGCCACACGCGACACTTGGAGCCACGCTTCGGAAGGGTGCGGACGGGTTTGAGACACTACGACACTCAATCCGAGACACTACGACGCTCCGAGCAGCAGTGCACCATGCTACAGGAAGAGTCGCAATCCAGCGGCATCGTTGCCTTTGCTCTGGTCTACTTCACGTTCTTCTTGGACAATGTTCTTCTGACGGTACTAGGTTAGTGACTAATTTTTATAGATACAGATCATCTGTCGTTAATAAGCCATCGTTGGCCGTCGACCTGCAAAAAGTTTTTTAAAAGTCAGTGTGAATGTACAGGGCTTACCGAGCAGTCAGCGGTGCTCCACCGATATAGACGATAGTAGGCAGCTTAAACTTTGACTTTGAGAGCCTAAATATTGACTCTGCAGACCTACTAGCACCTAGCACTAGACCTGCAGTTTAGTACGTAACTCAGAGCATGAAAAAATTATTGATGAAGGAGAAAGGAAGCGTGTATGATATTGATCTTCTTCCCAGTACCGATAATCCCGGATTGGATCCGCGGGGAATCGCTGACGCTTTGGGCCGCTCACGACGCACCACTCGCGAAGTTCCTCAACTCCACTGTCCAACGCGTCGCTGATGATGAAGCCTCTGGTAAGTTATTGAAACTTGCATTCGATTTAAGGTGATTTTTATATGTGTAGGGCCAAGACCTTACATGCGACTTGTTCGTCAGAAGTTCACGGTGCACGCAGCAGCTTTAAACAGTAGAACTGCTTGTAGGGAACGGGTGTTTCTTTAATGTGAGCAGACGATGAAGCTCTAGAGTAGGTTGGCGGAGGGGTTAGTGGCCGACTCGAGTGTCGAAAGTTCTAAGGCCATTTTCTGGTCAAACGTAGGTTGTGGGTTCACGAAATCTTAAATCTGTTTATGTGGCTAGGTATAGGCGTGTCGCAAGCGGGGGTGGGAGCGGTGCTGGGTGCGAAGGCAGCTGCGCAGCTGCTGACGGCGCCGGCCGCCGCTGCGTTAGTCGCGCGACGCGGTCCCGCCCGTACCCTTCGCCTTGCCACCGCTCTGCTCGCTACCGCTGCCATCGGTAATTCTTTTACGTCGCACATGGGTTGGGAGCAATGCTGGCCGCGAACGAATGGACCGCTGTCGCATTGTGAATAAGGGTACCTTCGAGGAGTTTACAGATCTCAAGGTTTCAATCCCTACCCGAGTACCCTATTCTTAAGATACTCGGGAGGTTCAAATTCCGTCGGTAAATGCTATACGCAAAGTAGCTGTGCAGTTTATATCGGTGTCGGATACCTTTAACCCCATTTTCCATCTTGGTTAACATTATTGGGGGTCGCGACTGTGACCCCAATAAATGCCGAATTTACTGAATTCAATGTAGCGGTGGAACCCGTAGCGATAAACTCAGTGGCACCGACCTAGTCGAACCGTGTTCTACCCACATATTATGTACTGTATTAGTGCATTTGGAAACCTGTTTGTGTGGCCGCAGTGTTCGCGGCGTGCGCGGGTGCGGGCGCAGAGGGAGCTGCCGGCGCAGTGTGCGCGGGAGGCGGGCGCGTGGCGCAGGGCGGGGGCGCTGCACTCGCTGGCGTAGCCGGGCTGGCGCTGGCGGCTCGCGCTCTGCCCTCGCCACGCCGCCATGATGCGCTCGGTGCGCTGCTCGGCGCCGTCGCACTGGGTAATACATTACTAACATCTGAATATGATTTCAAAGTACTTTAGTATTGTGCATTAACGAGGAGATTATAAGTTCGTTCCCGGCATTAAATGTTTCTTTTTACGCTCTTCTCGGAGCGCCCCGTATTACCGCACTAGAAAAACCTGAGATGGAAGCTCATTCCACAGCTCGCTTGTGCGTAGCAAGACCGAAGTATAATACACTAAAGCAGTAATTTCTCCAGGTGTTCTAGTGGGATACCCGTTCGGAGGCGCTGCGTACCTGCTGTGGAGCCCTGCTGCACCCTTTCAGCTCATTGCTGTAGCATTGCTTTTCAATCTCGGTAAGACCCTAGATATTGTTTTCTTTATTATGTTTACTAGTAACACTTTCTTGCGTTGAACCTTCATAAAGTGGTTGTATAACTTGAGCACATTCTTTGATAACAGGTATGCAATATACGTTTTTGAATACAGAAGAGTACAATATGGTAAGTACCTACCTCAGCTTCATATAACCTGAGTATGTGTTAATCTATTAGAGAATAGAGAACGATTTGGAAAAAAGAGCGCATGCCGCCCTTCGAAAAGGTGGTTTGACGATCTCAGGAAAACAAAGGGGAACCGCTGGATTCCGAAGGCACAGGACCGGTCGGAGTGGAACTCTAAAGGCGAGAGGAGAAATGTAATAAGTAGGTTCCTACAGCTTTTTTATTTATGTTCATGGCAATGAGAGCTGGAGAAGCTGGACTCTAACCTGGGCTCCTAGATAGTGTCAGCCGTCTTAAAAGCGATTCCATTTGTTCGAACATCAAGCAAAACGCCGAAGAATCGGATGATATAACTGCGTGACACTTGTGAAACTTCTGACAAGTGCCGTTATCGAGTTAACGCTCACAATATAGGTAACTAAAGAGCCTATATGTATCCCTCGCAAATCAATAGTCCCATTTTGACACTGCTCAGTCATAACTTTGTGAAGACGGACAAAATACGAAATTTTCGATGTCGAATACTTTTAGAAAAATAGTATTACAGTTTTTTGTAAACAGGAGCAGTTAGTGTAACTTATAAAGCATATTAAACTTTTTATTTTGCTCAAAATCTCACCAAAAATCAAATTTATCCGGCATGTAACATTACAGTAGGGCGATGTTACAATGTTGTATCAGTCGGCTTACTGATAGAGCTTGACGGCTTGAAACCATTCTGATTCAACTAATATCGATCAATATTCTAACTATCGAAACTAAACTGCAACTCAAATTTGTATAACAGATAGATAGATAGACGGAAATATTACCTTTTAGAAATTTTTAAAACTTTACTATTATCGTCGGTAATAGAATGTTTGTAATTGTCTTGCCGTGTGAATGTTCAGGCGCGCGAAGGCGAGTGCGAGGTGTCGGGTTGGCGGGCGGTGCGGGCGGAGGCGCAACGCAGCCCTGCAGCGGGCTGCGCGGGGGGCGTTCTACTTACTACCAGCGTCATGGCTGCGCTGGAGCCCTGCCTGCCGCTCTGGATCATGCACAAGTTCCATCCGCAGGTTATCTACTGCTGCCTTTTTCAGTGCCACCGCCCCAGGCGAACCGTATGCAGGATCTATCAACTACCGCCTCTAATAATGTAGTAGTCCTCTTCTAAGTCAGTCACTGATGTGATACCTACGTGTGATCGTCTAACTGGTGACATTATTAATGCGAAACAATGGGTTGGAAAGGAATTTAAGACATCTGCTCATTCGAGAGGCTGTTTGCTATTGACCGTCGTAGTCTACTTCCATATTTTGGGGCGAAACACATGTTGGGTGGTATGTATGTTGGTGTATATTTTCATTGTTTGATGTGCATGTTTTCCTGTGGGAAGGAGGGAGAGGTCAGGCGCATGAAAGTTTAGGGGTTGATAACCCCTTATAATAATCGTTATCAGGAATCCACTAATTTTGTACCCAACAAGGAGTTTATTGTTAATTATAATCATAGCACACAATTGTAAGTAGTAAGTATAACCTAGACCAACAAGTATAATAATATCGGTACTATACAGCAGTATACAGGAAGCGTAGGCCCTCAATTTGAGGGCTTCAAAGCAGAGAGATGCTAAGGAAGAAGTGTCAAATGTCACTTGTCAGATAGACTAGAAAGCGCGCGACAAATCAAAGGGTGCGTTCAGAAATAATGAACGCCACAAAAGTATATATACCGTCATACATTTTGCTCACGGATTGTTGCAAAGTAGATTTAACGTAACTTTATAGTGATACCTACCATAGTTAATGTCACAGAATCACCGGTACAGTAATCTTAATGATTATGTTGATGTGTTTGTGTAGCGCTGGGCGCTCGGAGCCGCATTCCTGCCTGACAGCGCGGGCTACCTGATAGCGGCGAGTGCGATGGGCGGAGTGGCGCGGCGGCTGGGTGCTGAGCGCGTGGCGCTAGCTGGCTTACTGGCCGTGGGGCTGGCAGCGCTCGCCGTGCCACACGCCTCCTCGGTAACCTTTGTCGCGACCCTTTGGTGCGACAGAGATACTTTATCTCGGTCACATTTTCTGGCACTCGATCAATCATTGTGTAAAGTCAGCTGATTCCTCTTGGATTAAGTTTGAGTGATTAAATTGAGCAGGGAGTTCAGTACTGAATATTCAACTTCGAACAACCACGTTTTCGTCACGGCAAGATGATCTTATGAAAATTTGTCGCAAGGTTAGACACTCCAGTAGCCCGATTGGAAATTATCCTCTCTATTCATATCATACCTAATATTACTTTGTCCAGAATAAGAAGAGGAAGCAATTTTGTGCTTCACTACTATCCGGTGCTGACTTCTACGGCAGTAGCTTTTTTGCATAGCGTGTTGCGAATTCTCGCTCGGCTGCCGCCAACAAATGTAGAGGTCTGAAGATGGCAGCTATTTCTAGGACCATTGTCAGCCATTGTGGTTCTATTGGTTAAATTGTATTGGTCCTGCAAAATATATACATTCTTTGACGCTGCTACGGCATAAGCTTTCAGGGCAACGTGAGTAGCAGCAGTATATGCATAATGTGAGCGAGGTATAAAAATGGTCAGGGGCAGTCAAGACCGCATTAGTGGACAGGGTGACACTGACTATCTCACAGCAGCAAACGCACTTGGAAGCGCAAGCAACTGGCGGTAAGAGCTTGCTTCCATGGATAACAGAAACAAACGACGTGATATGTCTTTGTTTGAACTATTTATATAAATACTCATCTGTGCAGGTGGCCTGGCTCGCGCCAGCTCAGTTAGCCCTTGGGGGAGGACTGGGCGCGCTGGACGCGGCGCTAGTGCCAGCGCTGCTATCGCGCGCACCCGAATTGCCTCCGGCCGCCGCGCTGCTGCAAGCCGCCGCAAGCGCTGCTTATGCCATCGGTACGTCTACGTGTGTTTATGTGTCTTGCTTCATATTCGTCTGCTAGTTGCTTACATAAAACAGTGTGTGTGTTTGTGTATATGCTTTCGATGGAACGGATTCCAATTTTCTCTCGAATAATAAGTAAAAACCTTTATTTTTATCCTAAGAAAACCCTATTAACTCTTAACCTCTATGTACCTCTATAGGTCCGGTGGTGGGAGGGGTGCTGTCGTGGTGGGCAGGTTTCGAGACCGCTATGCGTACGCTTGGCGTGGCGAACTTGCTCTATGTAGGCTATCTCTACAATGTGCTAAAGGAGTATCCGCTATCTGAACAAGTATACCATATTTGATAAACCGTATTAGTTTAAGCCGTATTATTAATGTAGGTAGCTACCGGGTACAGATTCTGCCACTGTCATAAGTGTCAAACTGGGATGTGCGTGCCAATTTCTGGCGTCTCATATTATTATTAAGGCGGAATAAGTTAAGTTACCTAAAACCTAAAATTGTCTTACGATTATCATTGCTGTCGATCTGAAAAGAGCTTTGTATAGGAGGCTAAAGCGGGCATTTCCATTTCGCGTTGGAATAGAGTACCTGGTCTACCTCTAAATACCTACCTTAATTATTAAATTCTATTTAACTTGCTTACTTTTATTTTTAAGAAATAAAACATGTTTGATTACTTAATCCAGTGGGGTGCTATGGATGAAAAAGATGACAGCGAGAACGGCGAACGATTGCCGCTAGACCAGCGTCACCGTGTGCTGCGATAAACTTTCAGTCCTACAAGTCTACGACACCAAGCACGTTTCACTTACAATGCACCCCTATAGGGCCAGTAGGGCCAACAGCAGTCATCTATTCGAAAAAAACTCAAATGTCGCCTGTGAACCTGAACTAAAATGTAATTATTTTGTTAATTAAACCTGCTAATTACATAAATAAGATAACAAATAAAAAACAATAATAAATACATACTATATCCCAATCAATTTGTTTCACTGATCTAATACCTGGACAAAGTAATTAAAGATTAGCGTGAACTCGGGAGCTCAGCTTTTTTAAATAAGTGTACAGTTGCTGTTGGGCCTACTGACCTTTACAGCGTCGCTGAATAGAATTCTAACCCAATTCGTTCCAAATTTGATTTTCTAATTTCAATTCCGATTTATCATTTCAAATGTATATGTTTTCGTCTTAAGGTATTCTGTAGAGCTTATTATTAAAATATAAAATAGTCAAAGACCATTGTATTCACGAACTGAACTGTGTATACCAGCCAATGTCAGTTGTCAAAGTTGGCAACATTGTACGTTCTGTCAGTTCAATGAAGCGAGTAATAATCATCTCATCAGTCAGTCGGTGGGGCACAGCGGGACATTATCAAATTGTGTTGTGTGGGACTTTGTCGTTGCTATTAAATTGGGCGTTGTAGTTTTAAATAAAACAAGATCAAATGAACAAATCCTATTATTCTGTGCGTGTGTTTATTTACTTTACAATACTGTGTCAGAAAGACGGATTACAAATAATTTATTAATAGGCAATGCAGTGTTCGTTATGAGGTTTTTGTAATACATAAATATTGGAAATAATATTTGAAATATGGGGAAATTGTTGAGTCTTTTAGCCCGGGACGATTCGAATTGCTGTTCCTCTCCGAGGTACGATATATTTTTGGATTTCGAGAACGCAGCACCGACAGAGAATGAGCGGGATGTTTACGAAGAAGTGCAAAGAGTTCTGTTGGAGTCAGAGAAGATACTCGAAGAAATACAGTGTTATAAAGGGGCCGGGAAAGAGATAAAGGAGGCTATAGCCGACCCGTCAAGGATAACGCAAGAGAGGGCCTGGCGCGCCGTCAAACCCCTAGTGGACAAGTTGCTTAAGTTCTATAGCCACTCCTTGGAACTCCAGCGGGTGAGTCACCTCACTTTGATATTGAAAGGAAATATTTATATTCCTAAGAAGTTCTACAAACGTAAAATGTATTATAGATCTAACATTTAAGTGACACTCTGTATTTTTTCACATACCCTCAAAAGAATTCGTAATTTAGTAGCGATTTTCAGCCTTGTGTTTAAGTCCCTTTTATTTTATTAACTGGCTTGTTGTATTTGGTGTACTTCTACTATTTCTAATTTTACTGTGGCTATAGTATTTTGCCATACATTCTTGCACTTATTGGATTGAGCATCGTACTGAGTGACTGTTTATGTGGCTTTTAAAAAAATGAAGAGATATATTTGCTCATAGAGAGCTCAAATTATGAGTCAGTGATGAATTGGCAACTGTGCTGTAAGTGCTCATTTCTCTCAGCTATGGTAATGTCAGTTTTCAGTTTGCTTGGTTTTTACCGCACCTGGTTTGAAAACTAAAACAAACACTTTTGTGGATATCACCTATTTGTGCTCATGTTGCTAAAAATTGTGTATTTCATTGGTAAAGTTTATTATGTACTGTGTACTGGTCTAGGCCAGTCTCTCAGTCTTAGTACTTAATCTGAAGCATATTATTATGTTGGATACTTTTATCCATCACACATTGATTACTAAATTTTAAAATGTCCATGGGTCCATAGACCACGTAGTGTCCATCTAACACCATGTGTATTGAAAGCAAAGAATAGTAGTTGTGATTTTCAAGTTAACATAATGCATCCATATGTTGCTAGTTAAAACTTTCCACACATCACACATGTAACAGGAAGTGACTTACACTTGTGCATATAAACATGGTTGATAACTGCTTTGTTTATAGAGAGCACTTGCCTTGCTTATCAAAAGGATGTTATCTGTATCAGTAGTGATTACTTAATGATGTCATTTGTGAAATATAACTCGCAAAAGGACAGTATTGGTGTGTACAGATATAAACAAAAAATTTCATTATGCATTTGGACTAGTGACAACTTATCAACAGATTCCAATATGTCCAGTTGGCCTGTTATCGTTTTCACAGCATTACTTCTTGTTAATTATAGTTGACATGTCCTGAACTCCGCTCATGTTAAGAGGAGACTTGTGATTTTCTGTGTTGATGATATAACGGAGAACTGTTGAGTCTATAATTCAGTATGGCCTAAAGAAAAGGTAAAGAAAATAGTAAATCTAAGTCAGAGTAAATTCACCAGACTTGAAGTCCTTTAGGAATTAAGTACCCCCTTGTCATATTGAGTAATACACAAAAGAATGACTATTATATGAACAAATATTTTAAATGCGAAAGTATCTTTGTTGAGTTGTCCTTCTTTCATGCAGCAATGGAGTGATAGAACGGTGTGATTTATAGCATACTGGTATATGGGCTGGAGAGTGACATAGGCTACTCTTTATTGTGTAAAAATGCACAAGTTTAGTTAGATAGATATGGGAGTTTTACACAAGAGAAGCAGGGGTCAAAGCTGAGTAAATAAATATTATAATCAGAGGGTGCTCAGTGAAGACTGAAAAATACACCTTTTGACTACTCATATAACTTGTTTATCGCAATGGTTTGTTATACTGGTATTCTTTCATTTTATCTCAATATAAAATCGTCTCAAGAATAAAATTTCTCTCAGATGAGAAACTAATAAAGAGGCATCAGACAGCAAGTGCCACACCACACTTAAAATCATTTGTTGTATCCCAAGAGTGATATTTTAGCAGCAATAATACATGGACGGATAAGGATACTACTATTGTTATATAACCGGGGACACCCAGGGGACTAGATACTTGACTTACGGAGTGTGTGAATACCCTCAGTGATGGCTAGACTAGAATTTAAAGTTGGAAATTCGATTTGAATATTAAACAAGTGTTATATAGGGATAACAATTATCATGATATTGGCGATGTTTTAAATATAACAACTGAATAACCATAATGTATTTAAGTATGTTACATTGTATCTATATCATAATGGATCTTACATTCGATATGTCGTGTTCCCGAGCTTTTCGTAAATCCATAAGCGAAATAGTCGACGAAACGAGACTTGAATGAATCTTAAGTGGTTGCAGGATGAAATTTATTTGCAGAAGTGTGACAATATTGCTTTACGTCGTTTAAATTTAAAAGAGCGAGTCTCTCCCCTACTATTCGAAAACTGCCACTGGTCGTCGAACTAGTACACTATCCCTGTTTAACATATCAGTAGTTAAACTATGAAATTGAGAATTGAAACTGACACATTGAGTTATTTACATTGATGAGCGTTGGGTTAGCGTCTTAGAAAATTCAACTAATATGGGTCGAGTTGTTAAACTACGGAGAAAATATTTAATGACACCTCTTATCCAATAATGGGTGCTCATTGTAATCGAGACCACCTTGCAACTTATGAATAGTCTATAGGACCTCATTGTCCAGCCAGTTTCACTGTATTGGCACCCGATAAGGGTTAGCAATTCAGCGTAATAAATTAGGCATGCACATACTTACTCGATTCACACGTGAAGAACCGTCTAAACTAAATAATGACATCACCCAGGATTCAACGTGAAAAAATGTTACGTGCCACATGCGTGATATTTTTAATTTTAACCCACTTCAAAAAAAGGAGGAGAATGACAAATCGCACAGTTATCACCTTAGATTAAACAAATTGGTAGATTAGATACGGTACGCTCATACATCACGTTAGAGAAAAATTGACTGCACGCAGATACACGTAAACAGGCACCCATACTGTTACAATACTGTTACAACTGGGATAGTGAGACATATTCAACCTTAGCGCGAAAGAGATTACACGCGTGCAAACAAGACCATGATTCGTGAGCGACTAAAAGTAACCTGTGACCTTGGTCATAGGTTTTGAGATTGTGATCACGCGCGATAGGAATGTAACGTATCTTTATTTTAATTAATCTATGGTTTTTTTTATGCTTTTTCGGAGCAAGCGTCCTTTACTTGCGTCACCTGTGTGCCATACGATCAATACGATTTGCAAACGAAACTCAGCAATTAAAGAGTTGGATAAACGCGTAATATTAGAAGTTAATTAAGAAAAAGTAGAAGAACTTTAAGCAGTCCGTGACAGTATTGCGGATTCTCTTATCATATTCATGACAACCCTTTTGTTTTAAATGGGCTTTGTGGCGGTGACACTTCTCAAATTAAGCGCCGTCAAGTTGTTTTTTATAATAGGTAACGAACGTGAACAATGAACGTGATGAAAATATTTTTATTTCACAACTTCAACTATTTATTTTTTGACGTTTCTAAAGTAATTCCAACGTTAAAAGTTCGTTCGCGGGCAATGCCATTTAAAGTATATTACCTAAGTATTTCCATGTTTGAATGTCCAATTGTTGTCTACTTACTTGATTATAAAATTAATCTATCAAAACTATTGTTACTTCTATTTTCTGGCTAAACTGTTCTCCTGAAGGGTATGCAGAGCTCTACGACACGAGTTTATTTAACTTAGTGTAGAGTCTGAACGAAAATTTTGTATCATCATGACAATATCTGTTTGTTTGTAATTTTACACTGTTTAACTTATTTTGTTCCTCAGTTGGTTTAATAATCTTTATTCTTATTCTTAATGTAGATCAAAGCTTGTAATTTTTTCTGCCTGTCTGCCAACGTATTTCCTGCAAGATTCAATAAGAACTTAATTACTTATGTACTCGATTAATTCATTTTCAAAACTTTATACTGTTCGTTCAGTCACTTTAAGAACTAAAATGAGTCCTCGTATAGGGTTGAATAGGACGCAACTGAAACAGCTATCAACATAAATCACGCGTTCATTGTTTATGATTTCATATCTCAATAATTGAGTGGCAATTACCTCCAGCACCCCACGTTTGTCGTTTGTGACAATCATCCAATCGAGCGTTCACAGCGCGCATAGAAGTCGCGTGAGAATTATTTAAACAACATTGCATCCTTTAGGGGCAATGAAACCATCAACTGCCGTGTCGGGACATGCTCATATGCTCAAATCTTTATAATACATAACCATATATTGTCGTATGTCATATACATAATAGGTATTTGGCTTACACAGTAAAAGTACGAGGTTCTAGTAAATATTCTTGACATCAATGCGTTAGGCCTCACACTTTTAACCCTCAAGAAATTTGGTGGATACCGACACTCGTCGTAATAAGTACTTGGCTACAATACCTTAGACACCTATGCTGAGTTAAGTGAATTTAGGTCTGTCCTACATTGAGGAGGTCTGGAACGTACATCCTACGCTGCTCCAGGTTGGTGCGGATGTTAGTGTCCAACCGAAGTCGGTAATTCCTAAACCAGTCGCAGGCCTCCGATTAAGTTAAACGGCAGTATGTTTATCTAGAATTAACAACCAGGATTGACTGCTCAATGTCCTCCGCAGCTCGTAGCTCATGAATTGCTATTCATTACTGCACAGATTGAACAATAGAGTAGGAGCAAACGACGAATATCGTAGTCAGTAAGATAATCCCAGATATTGCGACCACAGGTCCGTGTAAACCCAATATCGGCATGACGCAGCGACGGCGCCGTCCTATGCACAAACAGTATGCAACCTCAAAAGCTGTTTTGAAACTCGACGCCCACATCACAGCGGCATTAACGATTGCGCCACAGTGAGATACCCGCAAAAGGCAATCCTTTTGGCTTTTGTGCCGAAATCGGCTTTAGGAAATACGTCATCGCAATATTAAATCCGTGCGAGTTACCCTGCCTCAGCGAGTTTGGATATGTGAATACTATAAGTTGTGGAAACGAAAGCAATGTTAAAAGACATAATAGTATGCTGTTTGCCGCAACTTCGCCCGCGTAGAAATAAGTTTTCCATTCAAACGGAAACGCCAATTTCACGTCCTTTGGATTAAAATAATATCGTTTTACTGCGAATGTCTACATTCTTTATGTCATAAAAGATACCGACTCTCAAAATTCCAAGCCTCTAACTTCAGCAGTTTTGGCTAGGCGTTGATGAATCAGTGAGTCAGACAGAGCATGTCTTTTTAAATATATACAGTGTTTTATACTCATGGAAACAAGTACAGATCATATTTCAGGCACTACAGTATAAAATTAAAATTTCAAAATTACAATATAGCGATGCGCTAAGCTCGGAGACAAGTGTCCTCTGTTTGTTGCTTACGTAGACGGATTGAATTTCAGCAAACAGCCGGTTTCCTCAGTCTTAATAAGAGATAGAGAGAGACGGTTGCGCTCCATGAGGTATATCGGTTAACAATACTGTGCATGATTTAATAGATTTCCTTATTAGGTGCGGTGCGCCACTAGTGCGTTGCAGTCTTGCTACATGTTTATTCATACGAGAGCACGTCTGTACAATCACTGCTTGCCCACCGTACATGCAATACCGCTGTTCAAATTACCGGCAATAGTTAAACATGCAAGAGAACGCCGTATGTCTGTCCGTTACTCAAATATTGTCCCCCGGGAAGTGACCCGCTGCGCCTGCGTTCACTGCCCACTGCAATATTCAAACAAAGTTGGGGCGATGATGCAATCAAAGATTCACAGCTTTAACCCGCTAGAAAAATCGACGGCAATCAAAATGAGGCTTGCCGTCAGGCAAGTGATGTTCTACATTGGAAACATATTGTGTTGAACATAAAGAAATATGGATGCTCATGATGATGCCATTGTTATAATTTAATTATAAAACGTAAGTTCGTGCGTAAGTCCGTTATGATTCATAAATTTTTCAGTAAGTTTTATGTTATTTAGAACAATTACTTAACTACAAATGTCTTGTAATTTTGGAGGTTGCTTCCTAACGTAAGCTCGGGATGAAAGAGGATTTGGTGGAAACTCTTATTTACGACGCGGAATTAAAGGGGTCCCACAAATTAATGAGCAAAGATGTACTCGCTTGTGCCTTCACTGGATGTAATAACTTCGAAATGAAAAAATGTTAAGTAATGAAATCAAGAACAAAACTAAACTTAAAAAACAACTTTGCTGATTCCTTGTTAGTTTGTGATTAAAAGCAGACACAATAATGTTTTACGTTGGGAATTATCATAGATTCTGTGCCAAGAGCTTTTACAATAGAAGAGCATTTATTGTTTGTTAGTTTTCTGGAGTGTACCCTAAGTTAAATACTAACATAGACAAAAGACTAACAACTATTTACTTGTCCGAAACAAAGAATATATTATTATTATATTATTATTATTGCAGAATTACGCTACAACACAATTATCTTACATACATGGTAATTAACATTAAATTCACCTTTTGTGGCAGACATCCCGGAAGAGCAGTTAAAGCATTGCTGCTGCTGATATGTGATAAATATGTTACTATATGTACGGCATGCCATAATTATATCTCGGCTTTTGTGCCAGACAATCTTGTACAATAGTTATTAATTTCTCGTATATTTAAACTTGTTTATGTTATTATCTTTCAATTAGTTTAATGCTCAATTATCTATACTTAAGCACGTACCATTACAGTTTAAGTATAGTTTTCTTTAAAATATTTAAAACCGCCTTCGACCGCTTTTTGCTAAGCCCAAAGTTTGACTGGTAGACGTATTAAGTCCAAATTTTATACCATTTTTATTTTGAGGGATGTAAAAAAGTTTTATAAGTTTTAATTTATGTCAGTCTAGAAGAGTAGTTGCAGCACTGCTATTCTATAATAAAGAGTAATAAGTTAAGTAGAGTAAGTTTCTATGAGTGCAGTTTATCACAGAATTCTACTTATGACCGGCGCAGGTGCACGGATACATAAAAATAGAATTTCCCTGAGTAAGCACGTCAATACTTGTATTCGGTACCAGCTGCATATCTAGATCTCATCAATGTCAACTACATACAAGCTTGGCAGGTGCGGGAGCAGCTTGCTAATTGTAGCGCTAAACTTTTAAGGCAACGAATTCTCCAAGGAAAGGTGTTCAACTAACTGGCTAGCAAGTAAATTCAGAGATGGCCGTAGAATGGACACATTTTTTTAAATAACTTTTTTTCTCATAATGCATGGAACTTAATTTATGATGTCTGGACATAAAACTTATAGGTACTTCATTCTTAGTATTTTAATAGCTGTTCCCCGCGACTTCGTCCGCGTAAAGTTTATGGTTTTCCCTTAGTATCTATATGTTTATTCGGTTTTAAAAGTATCCTATGACCTTTTCCAGAACTCGAACTATCTCTCTACTAAAGTAGTATATGAAGATCGGTTGTGTGGTATTGACGTAAAACAAGCAAACAAACAAATTTTTGCATTTATTATATTAGTAAGAAGTTAGGTTATAAAATTGGTTAAACCGGTAAAAAGTCAAGACAGTCAAAAATTATTATAAATGCACCAATTGTCATCACTGACTGAACTGACTCAGACTGCGTACATATTGATTCATTTTATATCTAGATTGCGTTTTGTTTTTTTTAATTTATTTATTTCTTATTATTATTTCTTATTATTTTGAGCATTTATTGTCAATTTTCTGTTGTTATTGTAGTTAAGTGTTGCAGCTTTGACGGTAAACATGAACTTGAATTTCATAGAACACATATTATATAGTCCAACCGTTATTTAGAAAATGTCAATATTTTATTAATTATTTGTATTCTTTCATCCATGTCAAAATATTATATTTAATGAAGTTATTAATCGAATTCGAATGTCAATGTCAATATATTATGTCCATGTTTATTTTCAAATTAAT
>DWLO01001305.1:0-15441 GCA_018245335.1 Dalla quadristriga
GTGAATGCAAGTTGTTATTGTTACCTACTAACCTAGCAAACATTTGCGATAATAGTGTTCCGTTGGTTGAGCGTTTTTGCTACATTTACATCGGGTTCCTATAAAATTACTAAGCAATAATGACAGAAACAACTGAAAAAGTTGAAAGCAGTTGTGATGCTCGTCGGAGGATTTTAAGTATAGCAGTATCGACGGTGCTTTTGGAAACTGGCTTTAATTCTACTAATAAAATGTCTCTAGAAACTCTAACCGAAGTTTTGCAGTGTTGTAAGTGTTTTTGTTAATTATTATAGAAATTAAATTTGGTAGGTATTACTAATTTAATAATTCTGTTCATTGATTTTTTTTCAGTTTTCACAGAGCTTGGTAATTCTGCAAAAGGTTATTGTGAGCTTTCTGGGCGTGTAGAACCAGTTCTTGCCGATGTAATAATGGCTCTTGTTAATATGGGTACGTATCGAAAATTTGTTCCATGGCTGAAAGTTTGTCCAAGTATTTGGATTAACAATTGAAGTGGTTTGAGAAACTGCGTACCCAAGACATTGATTAAAAATAATAATAATTAATTAATTTATTTATTTAATATGATCTTGATCAAACTAAAGATCAAGTAGGTATAACTAATTACTTCCTCATTCTAAATTTCATTCATTTCTGGAGTTGGAAAGACAGCTGGCATTTATTAATTTGGATATGTTACAATAGTTGTAACAACTCAGTCTTAAAACTCTTATATGAGTATACTATTGAGAAAATTTTGGATTTCCTAACTAGAAGGGTTTTTATTAATAAAAACGAGTACATGTTTATAGATTCTATTGCCCGTCATCTCCAAAATAGGCAGCTTTTATTAGGTAGGATTCAATGAATCAAAACTTTTCTTCATGAGATATTTACTTTCACTTGAGATACGGCACAACGGAAAGAGAAAAAGAAGGTACATGACCTGTCCACAGTCTGTCACAGATGTCTATGGGCGGCAGTGGATGGTGGGACTGAATGCCCATTTCCTAAAATAAAAAAGTTGGTATCTATCGATAAAGTGTATTTATATTTATTTCTTGCCAGTGCAGTGGGTGGACAGGAAAATATGAAATCCCCATCCACCCACTAGTGGGTGAGGCGGTGGGTGGATGGGTCATACATCAAAAAGAAAACATTAACAGATAACATGCAATTTGTCACTGATCTAAAAATCACTGACCGTCACGATAGACAAAAGTTATCTTAGTCATTGGCTTTATAATAATAATACATCCAGAGGAAAATAGCTCTGCACTCTTTAAAAGAAAGGTATTTAAGATAATTACAATCATTTTTACAGTACCTATTCATTACCTAGTACCTAGTCATTTTTACAGCATTCAAATGCTACAATCAATTGTTAATGTTTATGTAATATGCAAACATAGCTATGAATTCTTCATGTAAGATTGGTACCTAGTCCAAATATAAAACTACAAAAATATTGAAAAATCCTAAGAGTATCAGGCCCAATTTTGATAAATACTTGAAATCAAACCTGAAGATTTAGCAAAAAAAAATCACTATTTGATAGTGTCTAATAAAAGGATCATATTCTGGGAAGCAATATGGAAGACTAAAGAACAAAGTTTTTTTTTTTCTATTGGACTGTTGCTGTTTGCCCTACTGGCCTTTACAGCGTCACCGAACGGGTAGGAAGAAGTTGATTTTGTAATTGTCTTTCAATTTCATACATTCTCTGCTCAGTTTGTACATAACTTACATAAGTACTATTTTCACAACATAAAATATTGTGAAAAAAAAGGAATACACTTTGGCTTGATCAAGATCATTGAGTGGGTTGTAATTTGATTTTGTTCATCTTTACAATGTGATAGATCAATTGATATAAGTGCTTGGTTAATAATAATATTTAAATGGTGGAATGACTTAACATACTCAACGTCGGTACATGCATACATGAATGTTAAACTATCAATTTAATTTTTTTCAGGAATAAGTGTCCAGGGCATTGAGCAATATGCCACTCGACCCAACAGGCATGTCATTCAGCCACTTCAACAAGCGCAGGCCCCCAGGACGCCAGCCATGTTGTCTGCTGGATCCAAAGCCAAGCCTGCTCCTCACATACCATTCCACCTACCACCTTTACCAGATCCCCATGCTTATATAAGGACGCCCGTAAGTTTCATGATGTCCACTTGGCAATAAAATTATAATGCAGTAGCAGACAGGGGTGGAAACACTCATAGCTACTTGTGTCAATGTGTGTTATTGACCAATTCTAGCTTACCAAGAGTGATTGCAAGTGTGCCTAATAGAGGCTAAACTTCATGAGAATTTAATTGTATGCTATTCGCCGTCTGAGTGTTAATAATTAGAGAGCAATTATAAGTCAGATTTGTGACATTCCTCCACCAATTCGAACTGGAGCAGTGGAGAGGCTTCAGACCTCAGTTGAAGGGAGTTTACTGTCTGCTGCTAATGGGTTGCAGCCAGTTTGCTGACATGGTTGCGATTCTCCTGCTTTGCATACATCATTGATGTACATCTCCAATAAGACCTGCAGTCACCGTAATAGCATCTGAATGAAAATGCAATTTTGCAAGAGAAGAGCACAAGGGATAACACTATGTTGAAGTAAGAATTAATCTTTTTCAGACTCATAAGCAACCTGTAACTGAATATGAAGCTATCAGAGAGAAGGCTGCAACTCAAAAGCGGGATATTGAAAGGGCTTTGACCAAGTTCCTAGCCAAGACCAGTGAAACTCACAACTTATTTAATACTGATGATAATCAAGTGTTTCCTTGTAAGTTTTACTTCTAAGTAAATAAATAAATAATAATATTATATTATTTGAAACAACAAAAATAGTGCTTATTTCAAGTGATATGAATTGAAGGTGTCAAAGGGCACATTAACCAGTGTCACATTGTTGTTAGTACAAAGCTTTTCCCAATATGGAACCGCTCCAACATGAAGCGTATTGCCTGCCCCTTTATACCTACCTACCTACCTGCCTGCCTGCCTGCCAATCTTCTCTTGGTTTCCTGGCAAAATATATATTTGAAACTAATGTATGAATTCACTTTTCAGTAATAGCATGTAAGCCAACATTCCCGGCATACCTGCCGTGTCTTTTGCCAACTGATCAGGTGTTTGACTTTGATGAACTGGAGTACCACTTTCAAGTTGCTAACAGAACAGAAGATTTGCCAGCAGAAAAAAAAGGTATTCATTGTTTTGGGAATAAGTATATTAATGAAAAAAATTGATTGTGATGTATCAAGTAACAAAAATAGCTCTGGTACTCTTATACAAGTATATTTAATGTTTTTCTAAAGTATCAATGATCCAAAAATTACTTATAGTAGATAGAGCAGTAAGCTTGGTTAGATCTAGTCTGATCTCATTATCTGCTTTACTTTACTGCTTTTTTTTATTTTGAGGCACATTTACATGGTTTCAATGATATTCATGCTGTTTTTTTGTTTACAGAGCAATCAGATAACGAAGGTGAAAATGGAGCAGACAATGAAAATGCGAATAATTCTCAATCAGAAACACAGGACATTCCTTCAGCATCAAGTCCAGAGCGCAGCAAAACATGATCTTAACAAAAATATAATTACAAATAATTTTACACTAAGCACATATAAATTGTAATACTATAATCATTGTATAAGTTGGGATTATTAAGAATGACAGACTAGGGGTTTATTAATTAAGAACCAAGATGTCTTATTGCTAATAAGATAAAAACTAGTTTAAGAGGATGTGAAAATAAACAATTTATTTATGTAAAGGGCTTCTTTATTTAATCTTACACATAAATATTACTTAGAGGATGCTGAATTGATCACTGGTAGTACTTTAATGCCCTCCCTGTTGACAACAGTTACTTGGAAGTTGGGAAGGCTGACAAACAAGCGCCTGTGTACTTCTTGAACACACTTTTTCAGTATTTCATAAGCCTCTTCTTCGGTCGCATCTGTGTTGATAAAATTTACATATTACATCATAAATTATATTTGCCACGACTGACGAAAATCACAATTCATGAATTGACCATCTACTAGATCAGATATTTTCCTAAGATAAGTAATAATCGAAAATAGTGCACAATTTATTATGGCATTTTATTGGACAAGTTTGGTTTGACAGGGTGAAAGTTGTTACTTCAATGCATATTAGTTAATATAACCTTAAGTAGGTTATTAAAATGTTACATACCCTTCTTATGGTAGCGATCCATGATGCTCAAGCTAAGGTAACCACCAAACCCATGAGCAGCAAAGGGCACTTTTACACTGCTTGCCAAATAGTCCATGAAATACAGCTCGGGGCCATTTTCTTTATCATAGCCACCCATCAGCAAATTCACAAAGTAAGGTGACTGAAAAGATATGTATTGTGCATAATATTGGGCTTACACCCAAAACATAATATTTGTCAGAATAGAAGACAATGAAAAATATAGTTTTGGGTAAAATGGGCTTAAGAACATTTTTAACAAATTCTCCTGAATAGATAAGTTCTATATTTGTTCTAGTTTGCTAGTACTTGTTTAATTCATTCAAAGCTTAATAATTTAACAAATCTAAAATAAAATAATTTGACATTTCAATATTTACTTACACTGCTTCGGAGGTACTCAGCAAGGTTACGGCGGGTGAAATTAGCAGCCGCCGACGGCCCTAATTCGTAGCCATTGCGCATTTTATATAGTTGGAGGTTTTTAACAATATATTCAGCAAACTGAGTTGTGTCACCAGAGTCGCCAATCACACCCATCACTAACTTATCTGAAATCTTGTAGATCTTTTCCTCATCTGTAATAATAATGTATGAATTAAGGTGTATTGCTGGAACGATATATTATTCATATTTAGGGGTTCAGATCCAAAAGCTATTGTGATCTATGTAGATCTATTGTAGTAAAGATACCTATTGCTGCTTGGTGCAAGTAAATCTTTAGTCTTACTTTTATGTTGAGGCAAATATATTTTTGCTGGTAGTAATTCCAAGTTACATTCAGTTTGACTTTATACTTCAGTTTATTTTAAATTAAGATCGAAACAGTTTTAACAGTTGAAAAAATTTGCATCAATCAGATTGCTAACTCACCGTCTTTCATCACCATTATACTGTGGCTATTGGTTTGGTCGGCGGCTATCATTACAAAATCGTTGCACTGGATTCCTAGGAGGCATTGCAAATTAATATTAGACATAATTGCAGAAAATTGAGCCCAAACCTTAGTTTTATCAAACCGCAAGAACTGACAGAATGACAATACAACAAACCCGGAAAACAACCTCAAAACTTGTCAAATCACTATGCAGGTTAAAAAATAATGTCAACAGATAAGACGAAACGCTTCTTAGCGTAGAAGATCGTAACGATGGAATCGATTGAGGTGCGCGGGAACCTTTAGAAGGGGACGGTCATGTTTGTTTTGTCTGGTTTGCGTTTTATAGTTTTTAGTTAGAGAAATCGGGCTATGCCTGGGGAAAAAATTCATTAGTCTATGGACTGTCGGTGAGCAATCATAGATTAATGTAAGATAGCGGTCGGTCATGGTCTTGCCCACAGATATGTTCAGATAACATATTATTTATAAAATCGCTAAAAAATTGTTTATATAAGTTTTAATTCCATTATTGGGACAAAAATTGAAAGCTTATTAACTTCTGAACTACCTCACCGAATATAGACAGTAACTGCGACCGCAAACATATTCAAATTCAGTAAAATTAAAATGCTGTGACATGTTGTATCGGTCGATGTCGGGCCATGTATTTAATGCTCCCGATTTCAATTCTTACTTTTATCGGGTCGAGTCGGGTCGGTACGTGTGTTTTCAGCCTTATAAACTCATCCCTACCTACTCTATGTCTGACTGTCAGTGTCAAGTCAATTGCTGATACAACTTTTTTTTGACGTTACGCACGAACTGACTGAACTTCTGTTTGACGTTTGCAATTGGGAAATCTTTCAATAGTTTCATCTTTTGGTTTTTTATTCATGGGTTTTGGATTTGTCTGTGCCAATTGAACTGCATTAGTGCGTAGTTAATTAAATAAAGTGATATATCTCTGTTGTCTAGTTACATTCTATAAACTAAACCATTACTAACATAAAGGTCATCGTAACAAGGCTGCAGACCGTAGGTATCTACGTAAAATGTATTATGCTTTCACTTGTTTTGTAAAAAAATATGCAATATTCATACCATACCACTGACTTCATCCACATCGCTAATTTAAGTGAACAACTTAAATATGTTCGATATGTTTGATATTAATTATAGTCGTAATGTCAATATTAAACATTACGATCATATCAATAGTTTTGGGTAATTTTAACTACGAAAGGAATTACTGTATAGGTTTACGATATCGGAGTAAGCATATCTTGCTATGGTATTATAGTTTTTTGAATCTAACTTTTATTTATTTCTAATTTCAGTACTGTATTGTGAGTAATAACATCAAAACATTGACAATGGTGAAAGTGTATGCACTTGTTGTGCTCTACAAAGGAGTGAACAGTGCTACTATTCTGAAAGCAGCTTATGATTTACAAAGCTTCAGCTTCTTTCAGCGAGGATCTGTACAAGAGTTTATGACATTTGTAAGCAAAACTATGGTAGAAAGGACACAACAAGCCTCTAGGCAGTCAGTCAAGGAGGGTGAATATATGTTACAGGTGTATGTTAGATCAGATAACCTTGCTGGAGTGTTTATATCAGACCATGAATACCCCAGCCGAGTAGCACACACACTTATCACAAAAGTACTGGATGAGTTTACAGCCCGAGTTCCACCAAACAGTTGGGCGACAGCTAACGATGCTTCAGTTGACTTTCCAGTACTCCCACAGTACTTGGCTAAGTATCAGAACCCTCAAGAGGCTGACGCATTAACAAAAATCCAGACTGACTTGGATGAAACCAAAATCATACTGCATGACACAATAAAGGCGGTGCTGGAAAGAGGTGAAAAGTTAGATGATCTGGTGGCAAAGTCTGACAGTCTCTCAATGCACAGTAAAGCATTTTACAAGACTGCTCGCAAAACCAACAGTTGCTGTAACTTCTGAGACCAGAGTCAAATTTGCATTTGGTTTATTGGTTAACTTAATTTTGATCTATAGGAACAATGTATTGTATTGTAATATTACTCTTAAATTGATAATGCTGTTCTGTGTATGTTATTTAATTCTATAACTGCATGCTTGAGTATTAATCTTAGTGTGTAAGCTACCAAATGAATAATGCATTTGAATATGATTATTACTTAAAGCAAAACTTTTTATTTTTTTATGTAGTTTATACATATTATACTAAATTGAAGTTGATGTAAAGTTGAAATGATGTCACCATTATGGGCATCAATGTATTTATAATATGAGAGATGTTGGTATAAGTTGTAAAAAATAGAATGGATCGTGTTTCTAGTTTTTATCATTTGATTTTGGAGTTGAGCTACTCATGAGGCAAAAGTGAAATAAAAAAGATTTATAATTAAATTCATGCATTGATGTGTGCTTATAAAAAGTGTATAGTATACTAGTAGATGTCTGTAAAAATGTCTGGTATTAGATAGCTTCATGTTACATAATAAGCAAAAATTTGATGCTCAAGTTTGTAGCACTGTTTGGGTGAAGTTATTTTGTAACTTGAAATCTAAATTTGCCTTTGGTTTGGATTACACTTACCTAATTAAAATCAGTGATATAATTTATTGAATAATCATATTAGTAAGTCAATGAATTCAGTCGGAACTGAATGTTTTTGACTCCAGTTAAAAATCTAACTACTGACAGAATAGTTTTTTATGTTCCACCAGTAAGAAATATTAGTAGAATATTTCAAAATAAGCTATTTTAGTGTTATTTCAGGTGAATTTTTAAGTCAGCTATGCCACAGATGGAACCACAAGTGTAACAGTTTAACTAGTTCAGAGTTAAATAGGGTACAGTACCCACAACAATGAAGAAAACTTTTACGCTGAAATGTTCACTCATGTTTCCTTATCACAATATTTCTATTATTATAAGACTTATGACAGTCCTACTCTTGTTCTATTAGTTGGGTAGGTATTATATATAGGATTTTTATGAAAAGTGGCCTAAATGGCCATAGGTAACATGTGCATTATTTATTTAAAAAATCCAAGATTCCCTAGTTTAGTTTAGTGTCTATTCCATTGTTCATCCTACCAAAACGGCTGGGCTAGCTTTACTGACATTTAAATTATTTTTTCTACAACTAAGATAAAACACATCACGAATTGGAGGGATAGGATTGAATTACATATGTGTATATAATATTTTACATATAGAAAGTATGATTTTTTGTTAAAATTTTAGTAATTTTTAGTCATGAAAGTGTACTAATTATGCATTGTTAATGCGCGCGGCGCGTGCCCTGTGTTAGCCCGTATTTGCTTCATGTTTCCTTAAAATCGAATGTTTACTTTACACATGAATATGAGTCGATTCATAATAACGAGGGATCTCCTTTCTTCCCTGGATTGGTTTGTTATTTTAAAATTGGTCATTTGGTTGCAGTACCTTAATGCGTGTGTGGAAACCTCTAAAGCGTTACAAAGTTAATGTTTGTAGAACAGCACCTAAAAGCAACAATTTTAACAATACACTGATTGAATTGTCTGTGCTGTCTTTCAATGTATTTCATGTAGACAATATCTACAGTAAGTGGTAGTTCTGATTTCCTAGTGAATACAAGACAATACAAATATTGAAATTAGTTCAAAGAACTATTTCGTTTGCTGTCTTGTGACTATCTGTCTGTGAATCTGACTAATGTTAATGATAAATAGGATTACCTGGAGATTACCATAATAATGCTTGTGTTTACAAGCAGTTTATTGTATATTCACGAAAACAGAAGAAGAAAAAGAAGTGGAAAAATAGTAACTCTGTATGCAGTTTACAACTATAACACAATACAATATTTCTGAGAAATACTTGTAAGTGTAACCTTACAATTCATTTAAGGTTTTAAACAAAAAAATGACTGTGTTGTGCCAACTACCTCACATTCATAATGTTTTGATGAATGAACCATGAGACACTTATTGTTATCACAGTAAGAAGTAAATAAACATATTTAAGACTAGCTGTATGCGCTCTGACCTTGAAGGTCTATAATCAGTACAGGGGAAATACACATTGGCAAATAATTTGGCATTGTTACATTTTGGTCAAGCTTGAATTTTCCACATAAAATGATAAAATACCAAATCTTTTTTTTATTAAATTTATCAAACTTCTGACGCTTTCTGACTAACTGTCTGCCTTATGGAACACTCAAAAAACAAAATGCAGGGAATTCAGATGTTTACGTGGACGAAGTCCCGGGCAACAGATAGTATATTATATCAATGTGAAAGTGAGTTTGCAACTTTGAAGTCAATCGGTTTATAATTTAATGTTTTTCCATACAAACTTTGATCCCACATACTCAAGGAACCCTTGTTTTCCTGGATTTAAAATAGCCTAAATGTTAATCTGGAGTAGGTTTAAGTTATTTATTATACCTACAAATTAACATGAAGATCTGTTTGGTAGTTTAGGCGTGATGCGCGTACAAAGGGACAGACGGACTAATTAAAATCAAAAGTTATCTATATTGATAAAGATTACCTGCAAGAAAATTTTCAAAAAATATTCAATGTACCTTTTGATTTATACATACGCTGGTTGTATGAGTGGATAATCTTACAGAGGTACTAATAATATAAATGTTTGTTTGTTTGATACGCCGTCACGGCTAAACCGTACAAAGAATTTGGTAGCGAGATAGTTTGAGTCATGGAGATGGTCATAGGATCCTACCTGCAGATCCCGAAGGAATGGGAAGTAATTTAAGGCAATAATTTAATAGTAATTTAATTGAAGTCGCGGGCAACGTCTAGTAATATTATGCTAGTGGACTTATTTAGGGCTTTTTATACCTATTTGTTATTAGTGGCTTGTGTTGAAATTTTTGCTAAAAACCTAGTTCAATACGTTTATGGCCGGTTTTACATTAGGTAAACATGTCAAGTTGTGTGAAGTAGGTGTCTATTATTGCTTATCACGTGGTTTACACATAGGCGTATATTTACTCGCACACAAAAGATTATGAATACATATCGACCTATGCATAGAATAAAGGTATATGGATTATGAAACCAAAACACTTTTATTGTATTTCTGTCTTTAGATAGACCACATGTATCATTATTCGGCTGCTATCTTCGTAATTACATAACTTTTTTAAATTTTGATCTTACTAGTATAATCTAGTGGTCTATCTAGAGACAGAAATGCAATAAAAGTGTTTTGGTTTTATAATTACATATACCTACCTTTATTCTATGCATAGTTCGATATTACACCGCGGCGGCATACTGTTTGCCGTAACCTCCAGGCACAGAACGCGACGGCACGTAGGTACTCGAGCTAACGGCAGAGGCGTACTGATCGGAAATGGGGTCGTAAGGCATGCACCGAAATTACCTTACATTATTTTAATAAAATACACATAATTAAAACAACTGTATATCACACATTTTTGTTTTTTGTTTTACGTTACAACAAAGTGGGCATGTAATTTTTTATTTTTATTTATTTATTCATGGTACCTATCCAACAAGACATACATTAACATTATTTACAGTATAGTCTTGTCTATGCTCTAAGCTAAATATTGCCTTAATTACAAGATGTGAATTTGAATGTGAATCAAGGGTTTGTTTGTTTTGATTTTTAAATTTAATCATCTTGCGCCCCCCAATGATACGCCACTGGGTAAGGGCAAGCACGAAGCTACCGTGTTGCAAATATATTAAAATTAGGTCTAAGCATAGTTAAATAATGTGGTTCTACTTTACTGTTAGTAATTTGATATATTGGATTGAGACTCATTGAGTATAGTAGGATAAACGTGTCCGTTTTGTATTCCATATCTGTTTTATACTGTTATTCAGGAAATGCAGATACTACCTAGGCGTGTTAAAGTTCAAATATGTGTCTATTGTTTCGTGATACTGTTATTCCAAGAGTTGTTAATAAACAGCTTCTGTACTGTGTAATTTTTATTTTCAAGTTTTCCACTTCAGATCTGTTATCGCAAGTAGATCGCGTGAAGTCTAACAAACGGCACTTGGCCAGCGTGGTCTACTATGGCCTAACCCTTCTCATCCTGAGAGGTGACCCGTGCTCAGTAGTGGGCCTTCGATGGGTTGTGATAATGGTGATATTTAATTGCCATAAAACCATTAATCATTATTATGGTATGGTTTTTTTTTTTTTTGATTCTGGGAACACATTGTATTTGCCAATGCGTCGCTTGCCCTGAAGCAAAGCTTATTTTCCGTTTTATTTAGAACCCCATGGCATAATTGATTGGGGAAACCTAGGAAGCTCATTCCACGATGTAAATAAAATAGCAAACGAGCAGTTCAGTCCATACGCTGCCGCCCATTACATTTGTGACATACCTCGGATAGGACCGTAAAAGGAACTGGGGATGTTAGTCCTGTTAGAATGAGATGTTATTAGGAATGTTAGTTGGTCAGTATAAGGACTATAGGAGAAAGGACAGCCGGTGTCCACACCATTCCGACCGAAACACAATTGTTGAAAAACAATAAGTTCACGACAGAAATGGGTATGGCGGTGGTACCGCACGACCAAACCGTATATAGGTTCTATTCTCTATAAGTAATGCTCTATAAGGCGCGTGAAGTCCACCAACTCGCAGTTGGCCAGCGTGGTGAACTTTGATCTAATCCTTCATAATCTGAGAGAAGATCTGCTTAGTAGTGGTGGGTATGAAGTTACGAAAGAAAACATAGTTTGAAATAAAAATACATATATTAATTTTACATCAATATTAAATTACAGCCAACGTAACTATGTAGGTTACAATAATAAAAATATACCTATATAATTTCCATTGAAACAAATAAATAATAAAAACAAAGATCCATTTAACCTAATGCTAAAAATCATCATTGACTATAAGAAGGTTTCATCTGCCGTCCCCGGTAACATCATTATTAAAACAATCCCGTCCAACTACAAGCAAGGGAGAGCTCACTTATAGCAATCATTATTATGGAATTTACTCATTAAAGTTATAATTAATTAATAATTAGTAACAATGCCAGTGGATAGTGAATTCTGAAAGAAAATGAAGAATCTACAATAAGTAAAGATTGGTTTGTAGATACTAAACTGGCTTTCATTGCCATTCATTCTTTATTAAAAACTAAACATTTTCAAGAGTACAGTAAATGTACATACTTAAATATTAAATTACCTTAATGTATTGTATACACATTCCACTGGCATTGTTACCGCGAATAGAAAAGATGTTACTGAGTATAGATTTTGCAGCAATTTTTTTGGCATCAAGCAGTGAAAAGAAGTATAAATAGAAAACTTAAGCTTTGGAATAGACGACCAGTGAGATTGTGATGATACATAGATATTTGTTTGAATTAAATATTATTGAAGAAATTAAAAAGGCCATAAGTATAAATTAATTTAGTAGATTTTTTCAAAATATAGATTATTCAGAAGGTATAACGTAGTGATTTATATCAAATGGGATTAAAGTTGATTTGTATATCAATGTACATGATTTCTTAAAATAATTCCCACCGGGTAATCTCACTGGAAAGATAACAATTTTTTTCTCGAAGTATTACTAATAAAATAAAATAAGAAATATGTACAACATAAAAAATAACATTAACCGAAAGATAGCCAACAACAGTACAAAGACACAAGTGGTAGGAAATAGAAAAATTAAAGTAAGTATCTACACAAATTGCAAACGTATAAATGCCCTTTTTAACCATCCACGCGGGAAGTATAACGTTAAATATAATCTTTTTTATTTGTATATTCCGTACTACTTAAAAATTACCGACCAAATACATAAATGCGACTCAACTCGATTAGAAGAAGTTTAAGAACGCGTTGTGCATGGAGTGCATCCTAATGATAAAAGGGATATTTCCCAAATTTCTGCATTGAAACATATTGAAATGACGATTCAATCCTTCAGCGAATTTAATATTAGAACTCCAGAGTCACAATGATTTAAACATAAAAATTAAATAAAGGTAAGATCGGAAAATGTTTTCTTCATATCAATGGTTGCGACGCGTTTATGTATTTGGACATTAATCTCTAATGATAAAGAGATTTCACTATAATAGTCGTACAATATTCTCTTTATTTAACACACAAGTGTTTTTGTTACATCTATGCACTAATATTACGTTAAAAATATGTTTAAGTGTTCCCAATTGTTATTTTTCAATAATGTAAAATATCGGTTTGACGTAACGAAACATGCATTTATGTATTGGTATTAACGAACATGTTCATTTGTGGATTCTTTACATGTTTTCCAAAACATCAGTCTTCGGAAAATAATGATTAAGAGCAAATTATCTAAACAAAATCATCGTGTACACTGTAGTGCTTACCAAATTTAGAATTATCGCATTACTAACCGAAAAGCGACGATTTTATTCAATTCCTTTGAAGGCAGAGTAAAGACGATTTATTTAGTTTTATAGATGTTACTAAACTTACATTGGATATCCACCCAGAGTAAATAAAAACAAATTGCAAGAAGTTTCAAGCTACAAGCTTTTTACACAAACATCGAAAGTTGTTCTTAACTCGAGAAGTACGAGAAATATGAAGGCAAAATTGACCTCCACGCTACTGTTAAACTCCATCCGAAAATTTGTTATAATTTTATTACACATAAATCTACCATGGTATGAAAAAAGCCACTATGGATGGAGCTTGGGGATTGTGGTAATAGACAATATTTTATAACTTTACATTATTGTAAATAAACATTTTTCTACTTTTCTTAGAATAGTCTGTATAATTAGCCGACTTTTTCAAGTGATGTTACTAATAATACATCATACGAATACTTTTGCAAAGCTTTTCAAATGAACCACCTACTTCCAAATGAAACCACGACGAACATTACGTAATGTAACTTTGACATTACATAGTTGGGAGGAATTACACAAAGAAACTAGCATAACGTCTATTTCGGAACATATCTAGTAACAGATTAATTACAAATTTATTGTAACCATATAAATGCCTTTCGAATAGCCAAATAAAATTAAATGTGAAATCACACACGTACTTAAATCAATAGTATCTACTAGAGAAGTGAGAATAAATAGGACACAGGGTTCCTAAAGCAAAATAAATCATATCGCTACCAACAATTATGCATATTCATCATGATCCACTTACATCTACTTATATTATATAAAAGGCATCCTTTGATAAAAAATATTTATATTCATGATCGATCGTGGAACAAAAAAGTCTAAATAGACATCATCTAAGACAAATCACAATACGAGCAACGCAACGAACGCCGGCAACTCAAATATCATAAATAATAAACGTAGCATCACTAACGGCGCAAGGTCACACATTCTACGTCGGGAATCGAGTTCTTTGTACTAAGGTATGAATCTACGGGGTCAGGGAGAGATCGAACAACCGAACCATCGAACCATCGAACCATCGAACCATCGAACCATCGAGTCATCGAACGTCACTAATCACTCACTCCATCACTTGTCACGGGTGAGTTCACTTGTTAGGCACCTGGAGCTTCTTGGACTTGAAGTCGTATATCTTGCGGCAGAAGAGCACGAGGTCGGGCGACACGCTCGGCGGCATTATGATGTCGGTCGGCGCGAGCGTGCGCGTCACCTCGGAGGCGGGCAGCGCCGGCACGATGGACGGCGCTATCTCGATGCCCTCCTCCGCTGCCTTTAGCCGCTTGCGATACCTGCCAGCATTAAAACACCTCATTTATACTACAACTCCACTCTAACCACATCGGGTTTACTACCGAACAATGAAAGCGGTTATAGTCGGGTGGCCAGAGTCAATTTGTAACTGACCAACATGATAGGCCGCCCCCAGTAGTTAGATGGGTGAGCGGAAGTCAGGGCTTCGAAAGGCACGTTAAGCAGTCGGTCCCGGTTGTTATCGTTTTTTATCAGTCGTAAAGTCTCGTTTGTCGCATCCGGGTGGTATAAATACCGGCACTCGGGTTGGCCACTAACCCCTCGCAAAATACGCACTGGATCGCTCCGGTAGCTCTATCTCAGTGGTTCCGACGCTCCTGGCGTCTTCAGCAGTGAGGAGTCCCGCGCACTGCAGGGCCGCTAATGCCTTCAAATGTACAATACAATAAAAAACACTTTATTGTACACCAGGACAGAATATACAAATTAAGAAATAACAGCACAGCAGTCGCGTGCGCAGCATAAAAACACAGGCTAGGCATTATACCTACGACATGTAAAATACTGGAAATAATAATAATCTTACCTTAAATTCTTCGACACGCGTTGACCGTCTTGA